>OMLM01008238.1:0-16919 GCA_900302695.1 Helostoma temminkii
GTTTAGGCACAAATTTTATTAAAGTTTAGGAAACGTTGGCCATGTCCAGTTGTTGAAGCAATCTGTTTAACAGACACTATATATATATTTTTAATTTTAATAAATCAATCATAAATAATTGAAATAATACTAGTAATTTCCTATTATTGTGTGAGAGACCAATTATAGTACAAACACTGAAAATTTGCAGGAGGTGGTTCTCTGATGTAAAATATGGCTTTTGAAGATTTTGAAGATTGAGCTTTTGCTGACTTTAGGGTTTTATTGTAGCTTTTAGCTTTCGCTTTACAGGCTACTAGTAATTATAACTCTGTGACAGTGTCAAAAGTAAAGACACGTGTGTCTGTGTGTGTATGTGTATGTGTGTGATTTTATTCTATTCTAGTTCCCTTTCGAATTCCTTGCTTAGTGGGTAGTTAACAGGCGCATTCATATTTCCAGTGTCACTGCAGCTGTCCTAAAGGTATAATTTACAGTTTATCAGTAATATTGTTAGTAATGCAATATATAAACACAACACATTTGTATTAATACTCCTGCTACACAACAAGCTTTCAACATTTATTTCCTTAGAGGTGGGAAGATGTTGAAATGATGGATAGAGAAAAGCAGGATAAATAAGGCATAAGTGACTCTTTTAGGGGTTCTAGTTTGTTGAAGTTGTTTGGGCAGTGACCTCCATACTATCTTTCTTTCACAATTTCTTTCCTAGTCTGCTATATTTTGCTTTCTTTTTCTTTTCTTCTTCTCTTCCTCTGTCTACCTACTGTCTTATCTCCCCAGTGAATTTATTGATTTCAGACCAACTTCACAAAAAGGGTTTTCAAACAGTGGGGATGGCAGTCTGAGACGAACAGCCGGGACTTTGGCCTATTTTAATCCCCTATTGCTTTGCATTTTAAACCATGTGCACATGAGGCAAATGACAGATAAAAGGCTGTATGTCTGTGACTACTTGAATGTCAGGCAGAGAGAGAGAGAGAGAGAGAGAGAAAATGACAGAGAGCTTTCCATGACCTCTAAGACCAGACAGAGTACTTATTAATCCCCTTCACCCGTTTCCTAGGGAACATAGACAATCCAAATAAATTCTGAAAAAAACACAATCTCATTCATTGGTTATTTACGCTTTGTAGTGGTCACAAATACACACAAACACAAACATATGTGTTTTGGTATGCACCTATACCTATAGTATATGTTTCTCATCTCCTAATTTAATTATAGTGTTACAAGAAAAGAACGATCTAACTTACAGTAAGAGAACAAATCAGTGATTCAATGTCATTCATTGTCTTGCTCCATTCCACCGTTAAGGTGTACGATCTGTAATTTCCTCCTGTTGATATTAGCGAGAGGCCATTGTTAAATCAGCCTTTCTTTAAACAGTTTGTGAAGTTACTGAAACTGACATTTTACCAATCTGTCCCTCAGCGGGAGTCTTCATTGCTGTCCCTTACTGTGGTGATGTGAGTGGCTGTCCTCTTACCAGTCATGGCAGATGTTCTTTTGAGAGTTTTTTGGTTTTGAGATTGAATATGTGATTGTGTCCATCATGCTGTAGCATGCAGATGAGCTGTTATACTATGGTTTGATGTACGTGACATGGTCCCATGTGGTCAGTATGTTGGAAGAAAGAATCAAAGCAAGTAAGCAAGTAATCTACAGGTATTTGTGTAGTGGTGAACTATCACAATAAAGAACTTTCAGAATAGCTCATAGACCCACTGACTGTCCACAAATATATAAACAAACATACAGTGCTGTGAAAAAGTATTTTTCACCGTCCTGATTTTTGAATTGTTTGCATATTTGTCACACTTAAATGATTCAGATCAGCAAACAATTTTTAATATTACACATCTTTGTGTAATATTGAGTGAATAGGATTTCATTTATTAAGGGAAAAAAAACTGTACACATGAAAATGTACAGTAATTGCCACCTAATGCCTAAACAACTGCAATCAAGCATTTGCACTAACTTTTAAACACACTCTTACTTTCAGAATTGTTTTAACCCAGTCATGTTGAAATTAGATGATTGTGAAGCTCTAATGTGTTCTCATGCTACACTGTCACACAATGGCACTTTCTAATGGGCGTCTCAATACCAGTGCTATATGTACGCATTTGCATCACTGTTTGACGCACTAAATGCATCACTTGATGACACAGTGGGATGATGGAGGCTGCCTGTAAAACCTATTGTCAAAGTGATTGGCTCCAGGGTGGAAACATAACAGTTTGTTTGACTTTATGCACATTTACAAGTGAATTTGAGTTAGGCACGAAAACTTCACCATTAGTTTGAGTTAAAAGAATAACTTCCTGGAACAACACCCATTGGGTCATAACATAATTGGCATTCCTGCGTGACTTACTGTATGTGAGACTGTGGGATGAGAATGCACTGGAAAATCTGTTTGCAATTATTTTCTGCGTTCATGTAAGATACATTTCTAAATGTAGAAGTTGAAAGGTATTTCTTTATTTTAAATATTTATTAGTAAAAAGGTGCAAGATTGTGTTTTTAAAAACAAGATTACAAGATTCCAGAAGTGTGGTGTATATGTAGATGTTTTCCCCACAGAAACCATGCACAGATTGAGAATGGCACACTGCACTGTTTGCCCCTTGTGAAATGGCAAACTGACATGAAAGTACAGTGCTTTGGACAAGTATGCAGCTTTGGCTGGCCTGTGAGACTCAGTTAACAGAACAGCACACATGTATACACAGAGGAATGGGTTTGTGTGTAAGTGTGTCTGAATGACATCAGTTCCTGTGGGCAAACACCTGTCTGTTTACTTATTCTTGCTCTGTTAAGAAGTATGTTACACTCATGTATAGATTCTACAAAATTGTATTTTGACAGTCAGAAAAATGATACCAGTGCTTTTGTTGCAAAGTAATTTTACACACACACGCACACACACGCACACAACAGGCCTCTGCTCATCATGGCAGCCTCATCTATCTTCCCGGTATTTCTTATTATTTGGTCTGTAGGTCACAGACTCTGCAGATTTCACGGGTCTCTGCTCCTTATCAAGATCAATTCCATTCAACTTCATAGGAGCTGAGGCCTCTTATTACATAATCGAATTTGGTTTGATAATGAGACTGGAGCAGAGTTGTAGCACCTGTGATCTGTTGAGTCGAAGGCCATACCACCTGCTGCAGTTGCTAACATATGACAAACCAGAGCAGAGAGGTAGTCTCTTGGTAGATGAACTTCAGTCACACTGAGTGCTGTAAACTCTCAAAGACTCTCTGATTCTATGAAGAAATTGTGTCCTCCAAGGCAAAACTGTTGAATTTTAAATACCTACATTCCACCGAAACAAACTAGTTAGTGTTCGGAATTTAACTTGGAAACTCGTGTTTACAGGTGGCCCACAGAGATTTTACTCATTGTATTCTTCTTACATTACTCATAACTCTATTTTTCTATATTACTCAAGAAATGAAGGGAAAATATGACCCACAGCATGAGTGTTTCTCCCTACTGGGAAATGTCTTTGAGTTGGCGTCTTCAAAAGAAGCAAGCTGTGTAAGAGTGTAGTGTGCATGTGTCTGTGAATGAGTAAATGTAATGATACTCTGAATAGGATCTGCTCTGACATAATTGATGTTATATCTTGTTGAAAAGAAAAAGTGAGTGGACTTACATGTTCTGTGGCACAGCAATCACACTGCAAATATATAGTAAATGAACTATTGTCTTTTTCCTATTTTAAACTAATCAAAAGAAGAAAGATAACATATTGCATTTAATCCTTAAATTGTAGTGGGATATTGTTAGCATGATGCACATACACTTGAACATTTTGAAGAAATGCTGATTCTTTTTTCAACAGTTGTTGATGTTTACTGTTTCCTTCATTCCATTTAATGAATCAATCATTTCAATTGAACTACAGGATGGTATTGAAATATTAGAGTAGAACTACATTTATCCTTGAAAATGATTAAAGCACTTGCATGCATTGTGAGACGTTACTGCCAGTAGAAGCAAACCTCAATCAGGAATTTATGTGAAACAATTCCAGCCACTCATTTAAGATAGAATTCTCATTGTGTTGTTTGCTAGCCGTATTTTTATGATATGAACTTTTCTGTTATTTCATCTTGTCGTTTCTCACTTTCTCTCTCATTTCCTTGACATTTTGGTGCTTTTACCACAGATGGCCTGGCTGCATTCTACCTGAAGTGGGTCAGGATATTGCTTTGGGCTCGTGTGCTTTAAAGAGGAGTGCAACACATCGCAGGTGAGAAAAAGTTCATCTTTCAACTATGTGAGAGTTTCAAAAATATTTTATGCATGAAGATGCACTTTTCACTCCAAAAGCTGAAAAATATGGGGAAAAAAATGATTATAATAATTTTGTCCATGTTAGTCAACATCGATATATACCATATAAATAAATGACTACATGCTTACTGGCATTGTGTCTTTAGCAATGATGTAAGCCACTGCATTTGTGATATCACTGTGCCTATTTTTTTACTGTCATTATACTTGGGAAATTTGCCATTATGGTCAAATTGTGGTTGATGCAACAGTACTATCTGTGTATTTGAAAAAAAATAACATGAAAGTTCATTTTGTGCAGTGTGTCTGGCCTTATGAAAGCAAGTTTGACACTTTTCATCTTAATTGTTTGAGCCAGTATCTCTATGAACATATTGATCAGTGCAGCAA
This sequence comes from Helostoma temminkii, assembly GCA_900302695.1. Taxonomy (NCBI): domain Eukaryota; kingdom Metazoa; phylum Chordata; class Actinopteri; order Anabantiformes; family Helostomatidae; genus Helostoma; species Helostoma temminkii. The sequence continues at coordinate 4,708 of OMLM01008238.1, forward strand.
CATTTTATACCTTTTAGGTAACAGCTATTGGTTTTGCTAGAGTACAGTTTTTTGTTTGTTTTTTGTATAAGTTAGATTATTGCAAGATTTTTTAGAAAGTGCTTCCTTAGTACATTGTATAGTATTTAATACAATGTACTACAATTTATAATTTTAGATTTCATTTTTTCTTTCCACTCACCCCAACCGGACAAGGCAGATAGCCGCCCACCCTGAACCTTGTTCTGCTGGATGTTTATTCCTTTCTTAAAAAGGGAGTGTTTCCTCTCCACTGTTGCCTAGTGCTTGCTCAAGGGAGATTTGCATTATTTAGTTGTATTGTGAGGTCTTAAACTTTACATTGTAAAGTGCCTTGGTCTATTGTTTCTACACAGGTAGCACACTTTTTTTTTTTACTGGGATGGGTTTGGGTCTGTGAAATTTTGCATTGTTCATGCTCTAGAGGATGGCACAGTTTCAGATTAATAGTATTACTTTTCATTCAATCCAAGGCACACTAGTCAGCTTCCTGTCTGACTTCCAATATGGATTTCCTCTGACTGTTCTTTTTAACCTTCTCCTCATCTTTTGAGCCTTGGACTGTGTCCATTAAGGTTTATTTTAGTTAAGTAGTTTGTCTTCTTTTTTTTGTTTTTGTTAAGATTTTCTGACATGCTGAACATTAGCATGTGTCCCTCTTGACACTGTCAGCGATCTACGGTGGCCCCCAGAGACAAAACATGTACAAACGTGAAAGCACGTACAAAAAGGAAATGTGCTGTAAATCACAAAACACAAACAAAAAAGAAACAAACAAATTCAAAACGCTGCAAACATACTATCCTAAGAGCTCCAGGACACAACAGTAATGAACTCATGTGGACCAGTGGCTACACAGACAGAATGCATGCAAGGAAAATGTGACACCGTGAGTTAAATAAGTGTTGCAGGACGAGACCTATCTGTGTAGTAATCTTCTTTCACCATTGAGATTAACCATGGATGTATTATTGATTATTATTATTATTGGTTCGCCCTGGTCTGTGTAGCCACTGGGCCACATAAGGTCATTACTGCCTCTAGCTTCCTGGAGCACTTCCATTTTAGGATAGCAGCGTTTTGAATTTGTACGTGCTTTTGTGTTTGCTGTGTTTTGCAATTTGCACGTTTCCCTTTCGTTTTTGCTTTGTGTTTGTCTTGTGATTTGCAGTGCATTTCCTTTTTGTACATTCTTTCACATTTGTACGTGCTTTGTCTCCTGGAGCCACCGTAGCGATCTAATGCATTAAAGATACATGTGCCGGGACAACTCACACCTCTATCATGAAACAATGTGATTCAACAGGGCACACTTCAATGCAGTACAATATAATTGGACAGATCTTGCTGCTAGGGTGAGGTAACCTACCTGTCGTATACGAGATACGAATCGTACTGGTCTCACACCAGAGATGCAAAAACCCTATTGCTTACTGAAGGAAAACATGTAAAGTAGTGGAGATGTTAGCCGGATGTGTTTGGAAAATACTTGGCTCACCTCTTGTACTAAGGAGTAACTGGAGATGAATCTCAGGTGGTAGATGCCGGAGCTGGGGCACTGACAGACACTGTAGTGCTCAACTGCTATGTGCATACAATAAATCTGTGTCACTTATTATGTAATGTAGGTCTAATTAATGAGAAATAAATGCATCAAAATACCAAATTATTAGCTTGGGCATATTTCTAAATAAATGTGTAAACATCTAATAATCAAATAAATCGAGTTGTATCGATGCAGATATTTATTATCTGATCATCTCATCAGATTATGTATAGAATGCGTTATATCGCCCATGCTATAATTATCACTATTGTTTATCGTCTAGTCCTACTCACTCCTTATCTGGCTCTGCACTGCCTTAATTCATTTTTTTCATTATTTCTTTCAGTTCTCTTTTACCTTGTATATCTCACAAACATCAATTGAAAACTAAATAATAATAAGTTACCCTCAGGTACTGTATTATTTAGATGCTGAAAACTATAAACTATTCTCTGCATGAAAATTAAACACACAGGATTTCAAAACTTAATTGGACTGTGTACTGTGGATATCCTCTTATCTGTTGTTTTACTATTAAGTATGTGCATGATTACTCTTGTGATTTAACAATGTAGAATAAGTGATTTGTCTTTATCACAAGACTGTAGAGATAGAGCTGGAAGAAAAAGAATGTATGAACCTTGACTTCTGAAATGTTTGTCTTCTAATGAATTATTTACTGTATCGTTTTAACATTATTGATGACTAATGAGCAGAGCTGCTTTTAGAAGTGGAAATTTCTGAACTCACAGCCAATAAAGTGGATAATTGCAGAGTTCATAGGCTTTTTATTTAAGTTTCATTGATTTTATCCTGACCTGTCATGATCTATGTATTTGGTTCTATTTATATTCAGTTTTTGCTGTTTATTCACAATCTCAGATCCACCTGTCCACATCTCTTCAGTCATGCGTACACACACAATATCTGATGCTCTAAATCCCTCTCCCTCTGGTTTTTCCTGTTTTTACTCTTTCCCTGGTCCACTCTGCTCACCCTATCAGCTTAATAACTCTCACCTGTTCTCTCTACAGTCTGCTCCACTCAGCTTTTCAGCCCTGGCAGCCTGCTTATGTTCCTTATATGGTCAGCTTCCTGTCTCTGCCCTCTACCCGGTTCATTCACTTACTAATCAGCCTCATCCACAACACCTGTTTCAATCCCTTTGTAAGCAAGCTTGCAGCTTAGCCTTGCTATGCTCCAGCCTTTCCTGAACCTGACTTGATTACCTGTACCTTACCTGTATACATTAAACCCTGATCTCCGCTCTAACCCCCCAGCTGTGTAAGTTATTGGCTTTGGTTCCATTTTATTATTTATTTTTTGTGCATTGGATTCATTGTGTATTCAGTGTATACTAGGATAGTGTCCTGTGTGTCCTCACTTGCTCACCATCTGCTCCCAACTTCTAAAATAAACCTTTTAAAACGTACCTGGGGTTTCCAGTCTTCCGCCTCTTTGATTCTAGATAGTCAATAGCAATAAATTAAAGGCAATCCAAATGACAATCTCACTAATGCTGGAGACTAAAATGGTAATATCAGAAAATGTATCCTTCAGAAACATTTTTTTTTTTTGCTGAAGGCAAAGCATATATTTGGACTTTAGGTGTTTTAACACAGCCATTAAATACTATTCCTTAATAATAATGTAATACTTCATTTATTTGACATTTGACAATTTGGCCCTGATATGATCCATGCCTACTGGCTAAAAATGCTAACACTTCATGAGTACCTGGCAAACCTGGCACAAACGAACCAGCTGCTAATAGATTGGACCCACCTTGAATGGTTATCTGAACGCCGGACAGTTCTTCAGAAATAATCCCTGATAACCTGCCTCTGCAGAACATGGAAGCTTCTGTCAACCATCATAGCAGCTAAAATGAATAGGTACATAGCTCAATATCCTATAAGGAAATAGCCTAGAAAGTAACTGTTGGGAACTCTAGAGGAGCAAAACACCAGCTAGCCAAGGGCCAAGGACTGATGGGCATCAGAGCCACTATCCAGAATGGAGCAACAAAGGTCTAGGAGTACATCTGGAAGATGGCCCCAGCTGATAGTGTACACAGTGAATACCTCAAGCAGCAGAAACCCCAGAGGAAGAGGATGGCTGATTAACTGGACATGGTAGCGGTGGACAAGCAATGGAGGAAGGCTGTAGTGCTAGGTGTAGTAATCCCATGCTATGGCAACATAAGAAAGAAGGAATATAAAAAGCTTGAAAAATACCAAGGTCTGGGAGAAGAAAAGATGTGGAAGGTGAGGGCAACTGTGGTCCCCATGAGAATTGTAACACATGGGGTTGTGACTGAACTCTTCTGTGTTCCCCAGAAGTGCTAGGTACAGCTAAGATACTACTGTAAAGGACCCTAAAGCTCCCTGGCAATCATAAAGCATAAATGTATAGAGATCTATAATCAGCAAACATTAGTACTGTCTTCCAATAGCATGTTTCATGAGAAACCTGGTATGTCATGCGTACACACACAATATCTGATGCTCTAACTGTGTGTCAAAACCTTAGATTGGTAGTGTAGATTTACCTTAATTTACCAACTATTAGTATTCATTCCTCACTTTTGATGAAAGACCAGAAGCCATGGACTTGTCCCTGAGGGTGTCCTCAATCGCTATAACATGATTAGTTTTGATTGCTTCAACTACTTGCATATAACGTTGTGTGTGAACATGTAAAATGTGTGACAACAGAATGCACAATAAATACAATTTAGTGAAGATTGGGTAGAGAATAGAGACTGATTTAAGGACAAACCTACCATTAGTGAAACAAAGACAGACCATGTACAAGTATTTAATGTCTAACCCCTAGTAAAGAAACAAAGATATGATGTTCAGTATAGAGAAAGCACAGATACATAATACAAACTCTACATTTTCAATGGTACAACATTATGTAAATGTCTGTGCCTCTGTGTTGGTGCAAAAGCATGTAAGCGTGTCTCAAGAAGCAGCTCTCCATGTCTTGGCCTATATGAAGCAGTGGAAATCACAGCTTAAGTATGTATGGTTCTTCCTGTGCGAGCCCCTGTTTAATTTTACATGCCTGCAGAGAGTGTCATAACACATTTACATCACACAGCTCAACAAGCTCACAGGGTCAGGCTAAAGAGGAGAACTGCTTCTATGTGTCTGTCTGTGTTTTTGTGTAATCGTGCACAGTTGCTCCATACATATGCATGTATTATATGTGTGGACAGTATATACTTGGATGCATATATTGTAACACAAATCCATTTACTTGCTCATACAGTATTCATACTAGTTTATAGTTATTCATGTACAAAGTGCATTTCCTTGTAAGATCATTTGCACTAGGCTAGGGAGACTACCTAACTTAAATTAACAACACATCTATAGGGTCTATGACAATAACAAGGCCCAGACAATTAAAGGTCCAACCAAAGGTCAAGCCTCTCAACAGAACGCTAAACATGTAACAGACAAGTGTTATTTTTGGTTGTTTTCACTTTCAGTTTTTACAGACCAACTGATTTGAGGACATATTAAGCTTCTAAATGTAAAAAATTATCAATTTATAATGAAGCTGCTAAAAGTTAGCAAAGTCTGCAGCATCTGATCAATTATTGAAGCAAATCAGATCTTTAGTTTGATCATTGATGAATTAAAATAACAGCATGATTTTAATATCTACTTAGAGGCATACATGTAAAAGTAATCATAACCAATAACTTCCTTAAAATTCTTTTCACCTTTAAATAATAAAGCATGAACCAGTTTTTAGTATACTTTGGCATACATAACATGTGTGTAGCCATTTACAGTACTTGTATTCGCATCTTTTGTTGGCACATTTGAAGAAATTAGATTATTGTGAATGTTAGAATATTGGAGTATGTTTCATCTATTAGTACCAAGCTATACAATACATGCAATATATTAGCCAACTAAATCTTACAAATCTTTCAGACATACATCCCAGTAGAATGCATACTGTAAAAGTACATAAATTAAACACACCACACCAGATGGATGGAACTTGACCATCTCTGTACATATACATAGGCACATACTATAACATATGTGTAGTTACACATAGACATGCAGAGGACATAGTGAAACCATCTTACCATCTTGTATTTTGTTCATCCTATTTCTCACAGCCTTTTGCTTTTAGTGTCATCCAGACATGTTGACAAAAAGAACTTATGTCTACTCCACTGATTGTCTTGTATTTGGGATGGTGTGAGTTTTTGTCATATTTTGTTGTGCCACAGGCTTGCTCTCTAGCTGGCTGTAAACGGTCCACAAGGCCTTCTAGCAAGTCTTGTTCTGATTTTCCCTGAGTCCACCACCATTGCCTAACACTATTCCCTACTCCCACACAATGACATGGTCAAGACCTCTGTTTGCCTTGCCTGAGAGCCCCAGCTCTATGCACATATGCAAAAGCACACACATACACACATACACACACACACACACACACACACACACAACAAGTCTAGAGACACTTTTTGTGTGTCTGCAAGATACACATTCACAAAAAGCACACATTCACTTGTAAACACTTTTTCAGTCTGGAGTTTTGCCCGTAAGGAAAGAACTAAATTGCTCTTGCAGAGGGTTCAGAGGTGACACAGTTTGTTTATTTGTCTGCACACAGGTATGTGTGTGTATGGGAGAAAGAACACAAATACTGCAAAGAGGAAAAATATGCCGCATTTATTGACCTTGATATGTCACAGGTTGTTTGGGAAGTGCAGTTTGACTCAGGGTTCTCACTCCTTTATTACTAATCTTCTCATCATCTCTGTTGCAATCTAATCTTCCTCTCACTTGTTATTTCCTCATTAATCCTCCTGTCATTCTTATTCTACACTTTGTTGTGCTGACTGACTGTCGTGCTGGTGTTTCAAAATGCATTTCTATGTGTCAGTAAGCACAGGGAAAAAAGGATTAGTTTGAGAATAACATTGAGCCCAAACACATACGGCACATCAAGAGAAGTATCTAAATTACATGTAATTTCATAAATACACTCTGTTTGCAATGCAGACTGTTTGTCAGTAAGAGTCGGAGTGAGAGCATTTGGTCAGTTCAAAAAAATCAGCAAAGAGAGCTCTATTTAGTGCTTTAGTTAAAGTTCCATTGATTTCCTGTGTTGCATTAGATAGTTGCAAAACTGCTAAATTGATTCTGAAGGATGGCACACAGAAACAGACAAAAGGATCCTTATCTCTGTGATAACTTCTTAAAGACCCAGTTATCTTGATGTTTAAGTTATTTTCAGCCTAACACAAGGTCAGTAGTCCCATCCTGTCACCTGCAATGCCATTTCGATTAGCAGCCAAATTGATTATCCCTGTCAAATCTTTACTAAATGTAAACTAAATACATGCAAAAAAGGGTACTTGAATGGATGGCACACAGAAACTGTTTGTCAGATTTCACAAAGGACCACATTTTAATCACAGCTATCATGTTGTATCAGGTTAGAAGCAATTACACGGAAGACAAAATGACTCTCAGATGAAGAGTATGTGCAGAGAAATGAATTTAATGTGACACCAGCTCGAGCTGGCAGACATGTGCTAAAGTAATTATTCTTTCAGGAGCCAAATCCATTAAGGGAGTTTGCCTAAATACTTTCTTCCCAAAATACATAAACACTCACACATTTTAACAAACAGATTGTAAAAATAATAATAATAATTTTCATACGCATAGAATATGACCCAGCATATGACCCATAAGACAGGCACTCTTGTTATGAATGAAAATAATTTTTTTGAAATCCTATCAAACTGCACAAGGATGTGCCATGCTGCTGCAGATTGCAGTTATATTTCCAGGATGCATAAAGCAACACATAGACCCCAAAAATATGTGTCTTCAAAGCTTTCGGTGTAAATTAACAGGTCAGAATGGATTATTTAGATCACTTTGTCTCTCCTCACGCTATAAGATACAAACATATCAGCATGAACAGGGTATTTCATAAACACAAGGTTGCTCTCCAAAAACAAATACACATACACAGCCAAAAAAAAAAAAGAAAACACACAGAGATATCTCACAGGCACAAAGGAGCATTATTAAATTAGATGGGGAAACATGCGCCCAGTGCCTCAAAGACAAGAGTCTTTCTCTTTTCACCTAATCCCAACAAAGGGATGCTTACGCCTTTGTTCTACTTTCCCTCTCGTCTCAGTTCGGACAAGGCATAAGGGATCCAGGAAAAGGAGTGCTTGCCAAGAAAAATCTCTCAATTTCTTTGTTTGTGTGGTTTTCTGTGGAGTTAATCTCAGCACTGCTGATTAGCGTGTGGTACAGTACACTGCCGTCTTCTCCAAGAGGAAGGGAAGGAGAAGAATAAAAGTAGAGAAGTAGAGAATAAAAACAACTACTTCCATCTCCAACCATCTCAGGAGACACAGGCCTTTGCCACACACATATGCACACTCGTGTACAAACACACACACACATTCAGAGCCAGAGAGAACAAATAAAAGAAAACCAAATTCAAAAAGAAAATGAACAAAAAAAAATCTGCCAACTTGGGGCTGTCATCACCTTAAACAACAACAACGTATTAATATTGCTAAGCTGTATACATGTTTAATCACCTTGATTAGGACACCTAGAGGTAAGATTGAATACTGTCCCAAAAGAAGGAAGGCTGTATGGGCTGCTGTACTGTAAGAAAATATGAAATACCAGAGTGAAGTGAGATGTTTATTCACTTTGATGATGATGACAGTGTTAACACTTAATGAAATGACAGAGATCAGCACATGCAGAGCAAGTGCAGGACATGAGTGGAAGCAGTATAAGTGAAAGGAGAGATGAATTGGGCATTGTGAAGAGTTAATGAAGGATGATAATAAACAATGTTAAATACATGGGGGAAAACAAGCTGCCAGAATTGGAGAAAAATCCCAGTCCTTATCAATATTCCTAAATCATCCAGAAATTAATGTAAAAAGAATGCTGTTGGCCTGTCTTTATGTCTTTGGATGCCATGGCTGTGACTTTGTTATGCGAAGTACTGGATTAACCACTATGTGTAACACTGCTCAAAAAATGAGAAGAACCCTTATTCATCACAGCATAACAGTCAGTTACACTTCAGGTATGTGACTCTGTCCAATTAGAGTGCACAAATGTGAATTCTTTCACCTGCTTTGGTACAAATTAATATGGCAACAGGTGCAATGATTTTGTGTGTGGTGGCCACAGACAAATGCTCATTCCTTATTTTTATTATCTTATCTTTTGCTAGTGTCCTTGTCACTATCGATAGTATGATACAGTAGGTTTGCTGTATCACAGTGCCAATACCATGAAGGGGATATCTGGATACACCAGCAGAGCTGCAGTTTTAATTATGTTACCGGACCACATAGACGCCATCTTGTCGCTTGTCTCTGTCAGCCATCTTAAATCTCCAGTTCCCCAGTCTGTCTGCTATTTCCTGTTTTCAGTCTTCATCAGCATTGTGATAATGCATAATTTGTTCCATTGGACAACTATTAAGTACATGATATACACAGTCTACATCTAAGTATACAGTGGGGAGAGTGGATTTTTGTAATTAATTTCATCAGGTACATATCTAATGATGAAGATGCTAAAGCTAATACTTGTATCCAGCACCTCTGACGGTGACTGCCCTGTAATTTCAAGTTTTCAATTTTGCCTTAGTTTTCACAAACTCACCCAACATTGTGTGTGCAACCCATGTGACTATCTTCACTCTGATCTTCACCACATTTATCTTGCCCCACCTGGCCTGCTGGAAAATCCCTGCGAACACCTGTGCCATTCCTGGTTGCTGCCTTCTCTTGTCTGTCACGCTCCTGGTTCTGGTCTCCACTTACTTGCTCTGCTGCCGGGTCTGGTCTCAACTCACCTGCCCCGTTCATGGTTCCTGCCATCACTTGTCTGCCCCATCCCTGGTTCTTACCTTCACTCACCTGCTTCTGGCTCCTGCCCTCACTTGTCTACCCCATCCCTGGTTCCTGCCATCACTCACCTGCCCTATTCCTGTGTCCAGCAATTACTCACCTGCTCCATTCGTGGTTTCAGGATCCACTCTCTCACACGTTCAATTCCAGATTCCTGCACCCTGTTACCTGGTTTACATTTATATTTGTTTTTATAAGAAATCAGTTAAAACTTACCAGCTCTCTGTCTGACTGCTTTCTGCTTAAAACACCAAATGTTACATGTTCTCTGGATTGTGGATCTGTTTTCTACCTGAACTTATCTGATTACCTCCTAACTGGAATTCTGATCTATGCTCCAAACCCAGTTCCTAGTGTGTTTGGGTGTGTGTGTGTGTGTGTGTGTGTGTGTGTGTCTTCAGTTCACCTTTACTCCCCTCTCAAGGACACTAAGGATACTGCCATTTTGTGCCTTAGCCATCTTAGAAACCTCACCTAAAACTCCTGCCCAGATATCAATCTGCAACCATCCACCTTTACTTACCTGCATAGTTCTCTGCCCACTATATCAGTAAGTTAAAACATACTTATCGGTTCAGTGCATACTCACCTGTTTTCTGCCAAAATAATAACTTCTATCTCTTTTGTAGTTATCTCACTGAACCAGGAAGTACATCCAGTCCCGACCTCCCATTACAGTTTGTGCTTCCATTCCTTCTTGCCCAAACATCTAAAGCAGCCCACAGCCCATCTCTAAACCAGTTCCAGATTCCGAGGCAGATCAGCAGAACCTGTCTAACTCCAGAAGAATGCAGTAGATGTTTATTTTCAGAGAATTTTTTTGTCTTTATTGTGGTAGTGGAGGTCATTGAGCACAACCATCACATAGAATGGAAGTTTGGAAAGAATTTGGGATAGGGGGTTTCCTGTCTAAACACCTGTCTCTATTCTGCCCAGGTCCTGTAATCGACATCAGGGTGGAGGAGTACCCAGATCTGCCATGCATGCCAGCTAATTATTTAGATCTTAAGGAGGTCTTTAACAAAACTAAAGCAGCCTCACAACTGCACCATTGGAATCCTGCCTGGGACTACTCCCCCTTATGGTCATCTGTATACATTTTCTGCCCCTGAGAGAGAAGAAATGCAGAAATACCTGGACGAGACACTGGTTGCAGGCCTAATCATCATCATCATCATCATCATAATCATCATCATCATCCCCAGCTATGTTTCTTCTTTGTGGGTAACAAGGATGGGCAATCTTCACCCTTGTATTGACTTTCGTGGCTGAAAGCAGATCACAGTTGAGAGTTAGTTCAGAATACATCTATTTTCACACAACTTAAGCTCCGCAATGCCTTTCACCTTGTCCGGGACACGTTTTTGGTGACTTTCACTGTCTTCAGTATTAATGTACAATGTTAAAAAATAATAAAAATTTTTAAATAAAAACCACTGAATTAGAAGCTGTATCTAAAACTTTACACTGGTATTGTATTAGTAGCAAGTCTGCAAAGTTTTAACATATCTTTGATTTAGGAAGAGTTAACCACGTAATCCCTGTAGGAATTAATTCAAAAGGCAAATGAAATGCATACATGAAATATACATGAAATGATCCCTTTGGTTGCAGTTATTATCAACATGTAATGGAATGTTTTATTAAAAGTGAATCATTAAAAAGATCATTACTCCAGTTATTCATCACAATGTTTTCCTTTAGATGATTCCTGAATGAGGGAGTTGAGATAAATAGATGCAGTTGAACTGACCACTCTGTAGGCAAGAGTCAGAGCTTTGAATCTGATGTGAGCAGCTACAGGAAGCCAGTGCAAAGATTTGAGGAGTGGGGTGATGTGTGTACTTTTTGGTTGATTAAAAACCAGACATGCATGTGGAGGGGTTTGATTGCACATGCCGGTAATCCCATCAACAAGGCATTGCAGTAATTGAGAGGGGGATATGACCAGCACCTGCACAATCAGTTGGGTTGTATATTCATAAAGGTAGGGTCTGATCTTTTTGATGTTGTAGAGGGCAAATCTGCATGCCCCAGAGATGGAGGAGATGTGGTCTGTAAAGCTCAGTTGGTCATCAATGATGATCCCCCAGGTTTCTGCCAGACTTAGTGGGGATTATCACTGAAGACTCAGTGTTGATGCTGATGTTGTGGTGTATTGACGGTTTAGCCGGGAAGACTAGAAACTTGGTCTTGAGGTTGAGTTAAGGATGTTTTTCCGTCATCCAAGCGGAGATGTTGGCTAGACAGGTAGTGATGTGTGATGAGACTGTCGAGTCATCCGGTGGAAAGGACAGAAAGAGCTGTGTCAGCGTAGCAATGATAAGAAAAGCCATGTGAGTGGATGATGGAACCCAGAGATTATGTTTAGATTAAAAAAAGAAGAGGATCAAGAACTGAGCCCTGTGGCACACCGGTAGAGAGGCTGTGGGTATTCGTCCCCCTGCCAGGATACCATGAAGGTTCAACCAGACAAGTAAGAACTTGAGGTGGGGAAGGTGCCTGTTGTGAGAGATGTATTATTAATTTGTGAAATGGCTGGGATTAGTGTGAGTGTAGCTGCTTGAAGAAGGGTGGAGGGGATGGGATCTATAGAACAGGTGGTGGGATGGTTTGATAGAAGGAGGTCTAACACACCAACACACACAGAATGGGAGTTGCAGCCTTAAATAAGTAAAGATCTCAAATGAA
>OMLM01008240.1:0-18450 GCA_900302695.1 Helostoma temminkii
TGCCGTGCACAAAGAAACCCTCCATCACCACCTACCACAGCCAGAACAAGGGAGGAAGGAAGGAAGAGGAAGAAGAGGAGGGAAAAGTTGAAAAAGGGAAGAGGGGGAAGAGGAAGACAGAGACAGGATGAAGGCAAAGGGGCACAGAGGGGTGGAGGCAAATTGAGAATGAGGACAAGCAGGAGGAGGAGGAGGGAGAGAAAAAGGATAAAAACTTAATATGGCGCCTGTGATTTCAAAGTTGCTCTCAACACATGCAATCATCCTCTTCTTCTCTGTAAGTTTCTTCGACTTACTTTTTTATGAGAACACTAACTGGTTGTGATGTTTCTGACAAATGCAGACATCCCCACACAGTCACACAGCCAATAGAGACAATATAGCTTACTTTAGTTCCTTTTGAAGTCAAACCTGGCCTAAGGTGACAGAAGTTAAAACCAGTGCTTTGCGTATGCTCTGAGCTGAACATATATCTGTCTATCCAACCCTGATATAGACATTAAAGGCATTTCATTTCATTGCTGAGGACACATATTAAAAGGGGTCTGGTCCAGATACCTATTTATCAAGCAGACAGACTTTAATATTGCTCACTGATACTGGCCAGAATTCTGATGCTTTTATATCATTGCTGTTAAGACTTTTCCAGCCATCCCCTTTGTCAGCACTTGCACTTGTTCCTGACACTCATACGGTTCATTGCAATTGCCTTAAAATGTGGGTTTATTACTACCTGGAAGTCTTTAGGTGAACGAGGCAGGATGGTGCGACCCTCCTTCCAGACAGGGCCCTGATCATCTTTCAGTGTCCAAATGAGGGTCTCCTCGTTGTGAGCATCCCGCAGCAGGACCTTTAAGTGGCCCTGGGCCTCCCCTGACAGCTGGTAGGAGAAGAGGAGGCACAGGGGCCCAGTTTCGGCTGCCACAACAGGGCTTACAAGGCGGGCTCGCTGCTGCTCTGTCTTTAGGCTGGCATCTAGGTACAGATAGCTGTTGAGCTCTAGAATGGAGAGAGATGTATCAAGATGAGAGAGGCATCATTTCTGAACGTCCTATAAAGCTTGAGCCATTTCACTACCTAACTGGAAAAGGATCAGGTGATAATACAAAAGGCTGAGAATTTCACAGCAACAAAATGCAGTCAAGCTGTTTCAGTATTTTAACATGTCAGAAATGAGCAGAGCTTTGTTTTAACCTTCAGTTTGCTGGTTGCCACAGTGAATAAGGTCTGTTTTAATGGGTTTTCATTTCAGTCATCGAGGCAATGAAAAGGCACTTTCAAAGTCTGTGCAGTTCTCTGATTTACACTGTAAATAGATGCTGCTGAAATGAGTTGGTTGGGCACAAATGGAGCACATAAACTTACTGGGTGTCTACATAATCACAATTATGATCATTAATCATCACTGTTTACACACACAGACATACTTACACACATATATCCTTCTGCACACATGTACACAATGTGTTTTCTCATAGTTAGACATTTCCACCATGACTCTCAAACAGAAAAGAAACTAATCACCACTTGCTAACAGGAATGGGATCCCCACTGCACAATAGTCACACACCAAACAATAGGGATATGCCAAATATAAACATACGGAAGAATAGGTCCAGTGAGAATGATGTTCATATGCGGAGTGCTACCAGAACTCCAACCAAGTCTCTCAGGACCTATTCCTCTTTATTGTACTGAAAGGTAAATGACTGGACGGAAACGTACAAAAAATGCACACCACTCAATTTGTTTACACAGAAGGATGTTTAGTTTGAAAATTATATATCGACACAAAGTATTGTGAAGGCGTAAGATCGGTGAGGCTACTATATGTATATGAGTGCGTGAGAGAAAAAAAGAGTACATGCACCCATGTATGAGAGAGACTCAGTGAGGCGTCTGGCTGAGAATTTCTTAAGTGGGCCCTGTGGGAAAATGTCAAGTATCAACAATCTGCAGATTAAATCACCTGCTTTATGATATGTGCCTTTTTGTTTTACAGGTAAGGGAAAGTAGTCTGACACAAATCAGGGAGCATAGCGATATTTGAATACGAGCAAGTTATTTCCCAGTAACACCACAAGGCTAGTGTTATTACCTTCTTCCTTTACTGTGCCATTCAGTACCAGTGTGTGTTTTTAGCACAGCCATGCTCAAGTCATTGAGTGACTGGGCTGATAACCTTTCGCTGTGTGTGTGTTTGTGGTCTTTGCAGCAGACCAGACAAGCAGTATCTGGAGGGACGAATCTTGACAGCTCCCCTCTGCCCACCATACGCCCAGACTCGCCTGTGTGTGACACTTCAGACATTGCGTGTGACAGTTTGTCCCTTGGCCCTTTGCAGCCCTGGAATGAATGTGTGTACTTTGTGAACTATTCCTTGCTGCACATTTTTGGGATGCATACACTGTGTGTGTATATACGCCTAGAGATGATGTGCGAGTGAAACATATTTGTGATGCCGCAAGATGTGTTATCACTCATGTTAATGTGTGCACCAAAGCCTCTTCCATCTGCCTTGTGTCGAACTGTGGCGTCTTACAGCGAACCCCCCATTGTTGTGCCTCTTGTTCGCCAGACAGCTCATAATCGAGTCTGCCTCTCCATACACAGCACAACAGAGCATTATTAATCCATTTCACAGTGGTGTCCTGCAGTGAGAAGCAAACAAGGATACAATCTATGACGCCTAGTTAGCACATTTTTACTTGGGGGATTTATAAGCCAAATAAATACAACAATATATGGTGGCTAATTCCACCTTTGTGCTTTATTACTGGTTTCGCGATTAAGGTCAAGAGGTGAGGAGATCGGGGTTTCTGGGTCACATGAATTCTATAGAGGATTAAACAGTGATTTGATAGTGGTGAAATAATGATCCTGTGTTGGCTGGAATTTTTGACCTTTGACATCTGTAGGAAAATCAAAGGCTGGCGTGGCGTGTCAAAATGGCTGGAAATGATACTCCATACATGAAAGCCACAACCTGACTAGTCTAAGCAACGCTTTCCAATCCAACCATGATGAAAGAAGGTGCTTTGAAGCCTCCTGTCAAAGGCAGTTATGACCTAGATAGGTCACGCCTCGGGAAGATTTCTGCCTTTGCTGTGAGGTCTGTTGACCTGCTGAACATGATCCATGTGATCACAAATTTGACAAAAAAGGGGGCGTGCTGAAAGCTTTGTTTAATTCTATCCAGATGGAGAAATGCTGAATCTTTCATAGAGACTTGCTGAAAACCATTCCTGTGCCCTGTATAGCGAAATTATAAACAGTGCTATAAAAAAAACCCCTCCTTAAACCCAGCAGGAAACATCTTCTGTAGCTTTTAATAACACACCAAAAGCTGCACTTTTGATCTGCGGGTATGTATAAAGGGGAAATGAATAATTATTTCTTCAAGGAGTGTCAAGGAGTAGAAGTCTACACAGTATCATCTGGGATGTGCCTCAAGTAATGGAGGGGCAGTGCGGCAGCAGGACGGCTGGGAATAACTGCTCGACTTTGGAATCTCCTGCTCTAAACTTAATTGGAGCTACTGGGTCTTAACCCTTTCCTGCTGAGACGTCACAATTTGACACACAGAGGCAAGCAGACAGAGAGTGTGTGAATGTGATATGTGAGGCTGTATGTGCCTGACACAGCAGTGGTGTCTCTTTCTCTCTGATTCCCTCAATTCATTTTCATTCTCATTCGCTCGGAAAGAGAAGTGTGACAGGCAGACGATGATGCTGCTAAATTAGACTGGTTTCAATTTAAGGAATTATTTTAATCAAATTGAAAAAGACTCAATGAAGATGCACAAAGAGAATGACTCAATTTAATTAGAGAAAACAGTGCCTTGTCTAGACTTACTGAAGTTGATAGAATAAACTTCATGCATTTGTGCTTGTGCAATTTTCTGCACCAAAATGAAATTCCCCTTGCAGCTGCATACATAAAAGCTTTGCAACAAATACTCTCATGCTGAAAGAAGCTGAAACTCATCCACTGTCAACCTGAGCTGCTGACTGTATTGTTTGGAAAAATCTTCCAGATCTAAATGTTAAACCAATTTTAAACACCTTCAAGGCAGCTTCTGCAGGTCGCTGTCCATCAACTGCTTGCTGCTCAGAGAAAAACAGAAGCTCCATGAAGCAGCTGTGAATCATTGCACTAACCAGACAGCAGCAGTGAGTCACATAGAGTCTTCACATGACTAATGAGGAGACTCACCGTGGCTATGCAGGGACCAGTACAGTGGGGCGCTGGGGTCATGTGTCCAACCACACAGGCCATGGTCAAAGTCACACACGCTGTCTGAGGAAGGAGAGGTAGCAACTGTAGAAGAAAAAGTAGTGAGGAAGGAATTAATGATTAATGAAATGTTGACCCAGCATTTCTTTTGCTTTCATCCAAAAGTACTCTTGCCTGGCCTTACCTGTGGTTGTAATGGGGACAGTTGTTGTTTCAGTGTCATCAGGCAGAGTTGGTGTGACGGTGTCTGCAGGCGTGGAGGTTTCTACAGAAACAGACATAAAACAACTCAAGTTAGAGATTGAAAAACGAAACAATTCTCAGACATTAGATCATCGTACAGAAGACATATAAATTACAGAATGTTTCTTTAAGAGATTATTCATGGGGAATTTATCTCTATACGGGTGCGTCAGAAAACACAGGCGGGAGAGGAAATGATAAGAGCTCTACTGCTGTTTTGAGTAACCTGTCTTGTTTTATTTTAATTCTAATCCAGCACATAAACCACATGTCTCAGTGTTCTTCTAAAGGTAAATTGAAGAGCATCATATAACTGAGAGTATGAGGTCCTTGCCCTTAACTAGCTGTATATGTTGTTGACTGTCTCAACTTGGCCAATTCCCACCCAGAAACAGGCAGAGGCAGGCACAGATACCCCCACTGCACCCAAGAGGGCCCCCGTCATGTTGCTTCTGGATGCTCAGGCGTCAGGATCTGTCTAAGACACACACTGACTCATATATGCAGGCACACAGATGCAGGCTGATGGATGGACATGTCCAACAAACTCCCCTTGACCTTGGACAGGGTGGTCACACTCTGGGACCACTCACTGGTTGTCAAGTAGGATACAGAGCACACACACATGCGCACCATCTTCTGTTCTGTTTTTTGTGCATGTATGTGTTTTGCTTACTCTATAACTTGAGGACACTCGTGGTAATGGGAACAAACACAAAGTGAAATGTATGATTTTCACTCTTCCCTCTGTTTAAGCGGACATATATCATAAAGAAAGACAAACAACACACAAAGTCATAAATAAGCTAACACTTTGCTCATTAAAACACATAGCATGTACGCCCAAACAGACACATGTTGAGCAGGCTGCAGTTGGAATGTGTTATTAGGAGCAGATGGCTGAAGCCTGGTGTGTTATGGGAGTTTATGCAGAGTTTTGGGTCAGGTCTCAAACAAAAGTTCATATGATATATCATGGGAATAAACTGTGTTAGCTGCTATTCTCTTAGTTTCTGTCTATATAAACATTATAAAAAGGCATTAACAACACATTTACACAGTGACTTGTTTTTGTCACATTTCACTACACCACATTCAAACATATTGCACTAATTTGACATTAATGATCACTTAAATGGGTAAGCATATTGTATTTCATATTGCTTTGTTAGCTCTCCCTGCCTTGTCTCATTTAAGCCTATCCAAACGACTCTGAGGCTTGGACGCCTGATGTTTCTGATCTCATGTGAGACAGAGCTCATCAGTTGGAAAAGAAACACAGAAAGCAAATGCAAAAACCAAGCACAAAAAACATCAAAAAAAAAAAAAAAAGTCATATGGATTTACCCTGCAGAATGTCTCCTTGTGGCAATAGTAGAGTCACCTACTGTTATTTTCCTCTTTCTGCATGACTACTATTATCATTTACAGAATATGAAAGACATTAGTGGCAACAAACACGACATGATACACAATTGATCCGCTTAAAGGAACTTCCTGTGGAAATGAGCACGACGGCGCCACAGCTGGAGAAATGGCAGACATGAAAGAGCCGGCCACAGCTGGTGATGGCTTCTGACATTAACTCAGTGTTAATGTCATGTCCTTTATGCCAGTCATTAACTACCTAATGAGACTCTTATCGGTGCCGGCCCACTGGGAAGGTGAGGCCAGAAAAACAAGCTTTCTTTCTCAAATCTCTCTTCTTCTTCTTCTTTCTAAGTTTAAATGCAGAACCATCTCTTCTTCCCCTTCTATTTTTTATTCCTTCTCTTGTGCTCACTCTTTTTGTTTGTTTAAGCCTATGCAACCTTTTTATTCCAGTCTAACCTTTGAGTCCTCCAGTTAAGTCCTGGGATTTAAAATGTACCAAGCGCCTAAACATTACGTGGGTGCCAGAAAACACACACACTCCCACGTGTGAGTACAACTAAACACATATAAACACACAGTCTAGTCCATTAAGATTCTACCCAGCTCCTGAGCACTCTATGCTTTCAAAGGTCAGGCCTTGTCACAGTGTAAATGTGCTGACCTTTCTAGGGGGTGACAGGAGTGTTGGGGGCAATGGGCGCGCCTTGTACATTTGTGTGGGTGCACATGTTTATGTGAGACAGAAAGAAAATGTGTGTGAATGTATGTGACCTGCCTATCTTACCCTGTCCTTGATGTGTGCAAGGACAGTGCCACAGAGCTGCTTAAGCATTGCCATATGTGTAAGGTGGGCTTGTATATGTGCAGCAGAGGGCCTTGTAATACAGGAAAAGACCCTCTGCAGCACAGTGTTGTTTTACATAATGTGTGTACTGCTGCAGGTGATGATGCAAGTCGTAATCATGCACAGGATGAGACACCAACACTTAGAACTGCACCCATGGGGGCTGCTGGCATAGATAATGGAGATACACACTTATGTACATGATGCAGCTGTGCACACATGCTCATAAAAATATGCACACACACGTGGATAAGTGCTTTTGCTTCTGCTCGTTTTTCAACACACAGACACCAAAAACACACACTCAGATACACAGGGTAGCAAGGGCCAACCCTCTCTGCAGAACAGACATTGCTCACTCCCAAAGAATCTGACTCAGCAAAATGTCAGAGAAGAGAAAAAAAATCTTCAATTATGTAGAAAGCCTTTCTGTAAATCTGTGCTTGGCAGTCCTGGGCACACACACAGGATACACACCCACACCCCCAAAGGGACATGATGTGAAAGACAAGTAGCCATTGTTTTATGGTCCATCGGGTGATGTTAAGAGCTCAGAGCAAGGTTCATCCTCACACATGAACACACACAGAGATTCTTTCTAGATGTATATTTTGTCTTGATAAGATCCACACTGTGCTGATTTTTAAAAATAACTTCGGATGTACACTGGGAGTTGACAATAAAGGTGCATCAATGCGTATGTGAGCTATACAGTCCTCCAAAGACTAAAATGATCCTACTTGGAAAAAGGAAGAGATGATATTTTGCATTTTTTACCCATCAGTCTCTAAAATTTCCTACCTGAGCTCATACATTTTTCATATTTGGAGCATATCACTGTAGCAGCTCTGTGTGTGTGTGTTTGTGTTTGTGTGTGAGTGTGTGTGTGTGTGTGTGTGTGAAAGAGAGAGAGAGAGACAGCTGAGCATGAAACAGAAACAGGGGAAACAGAAGGAGTCAGAACCAGCAGCAGTGGAAAAGAGGTGTGAGCGATGAGTAACAGAGGAGAAGAGGGCGAGAGGAAAGGAGAGGAGGCATGAAAATGAAAAAAAAAAAAGAACAAAAACATTTACAGACCCACGCACTGGGCCTTGGGGTGGAATAAGAAAAGACTGCAGCCATGTGTAGGATTGGGGAGAGACCTTATACAGTATGACTGTGGCAGTTGCTGTTATGTTCAAAATGCACTAGGCAAGAGTTTGGGTAATAAATGCATCCTTTACATCAGCATACATAAGTCATAAAGAACAGTGAAGACATTCAAAAGAGGGCTTAACTGAGGACAGGACAGAGAGAAGTGAATAGCATGAGTGGAAGAGGAAGTGAATGATTTACAGCATGTCAGCAGTAGTCCAGTATTCCTGCTGAGTTTTAGAGGTCTGTGAACAATGTGTAACCCTTAACAGCATTTTTTGGAACCGCAGAACCTTTCACTCCATCTGATAACAATCATCCCTCCATATAAAGTGGTAATCCCTGACGTTCTTCTTATGTCGTTTCCATCTTTGGGATTAGTTTTGATTGTTGTTGTGTTTCTGTTGTCTCTGAATATCACTAGACACCAAAGATCTGATACATAAAATTGAAGATCCATGACTAAAAATGCATATGCGCAAAGAGAAAAATGCAGACACATTATTTTTGTCAACTTTATAAAGCCACAGATATGCCTGCTTCTGTCTTATAAATATTTTGAAATCATTTTGAAAATGAATATAGTTATACATTTCCAAAGTTCATCACTCACAGTCATTAAGCCTAGAAATTAGAAAACTTGTACATACCCTACACACCTTATGCACATAAGGTGCACATCAGTCACATTGTTAATGAGTAACAGTATATGTAAGTGTGTCTATAAATGTGTATTAGTTTGTCCAGACAAGTGGTAAAGGTGATTGTGATGATGTGCTACTCTTAATATTTCCTCTCAACTAGAGAGCAGTGTACTTCATCTGTACTTATGCAATCACACAAACACACAACGAGACACAGACACATAAATCACACTTATAAAGCCATAGTGTCACTTGCATTTAAAGAGTGATGATTACAGTGGCGTGTGTGGGTGTGTGAATGTTAGGAGTATACATGCACAGTATATCTCTCTCTGCATGTTTGGTGGTTTGTTTGGTGAGTGTCTAGATGTGGGTTTGTGTGTTTTGTATATATGTAACTTCTGAGCATGCTGCACAATATAGCCTAAGCATCCTGTTAATGCACAGAGGGAGTGGCAATCAGTCAGAGTCCAAATGTGGGCGAGTGCCCGTGAATGAGTGTCTCCAGCACTGCCTCACATCTGGATTACAGACCACGCTAAAAGTGAACAACATAATGCTCTCTCTTTCTTTGTCTCTGTGGGGACACATTCCTTTAAACCAAACCCTGTCCACTCCCTGCTGATGGCAACACTTACTGTAGAAGCTTACAGTGAACATACCTGCTTAAGGTGCAACAATATCAGAAAGTGTTAAAACTTTTCTCTATAACTGTGTCTTCTAGTAGACTCTAATATGAGCTTCACTTTTTTTTTACCTTCCTTGGGGTCCAGTCAGTTCTGCCTCGATAACTTGAATCTTTTACAGTGTAGGGCAGCTTTCAATCCTATAGGCATCAAACTATAAAATGCTGTATAAAAAAACAGCAAAATGTCCTACCTGGAAGGTCACAGCCCAGTATCTCCACTCTCATCCCGATCCCTGCTGGAGACCACCTCTCTGGATACAGCCTAATGTACTGTGCCACTGTCTCCTCAAAATGGCGCAGCTCTGGGGTGTCATAGTGCGTGTTTCCCTCGAAAAGCTGCACAAAATAAACAAATTCAAAACTGCATTGTCATCTCCATAGAAAATAAGCATGGGGAACAGTACTGAAGCGGTGCTTTCATTCTTGTGTCATCCTCTCTCACCCACCTTAGGTAGGCTAGTCTTGATGTCCATGATGAAATTCCACTCTTTTCCATTCAGGCTATGTGCTACTTTGTACTTTCTAACAAATGCTCGGTTATCTGTGGTCGCCCCACTTGATGCATCTCCTCCCCTTGCTCCTTGGGTTATAATGCCACGCACTGTCTTGGGTACGCCCAGGTCCACCTGCAGGGATTAGTTTAGATTATTAGGTAAGGGTTTAGGAACAATATATAAAAAAGTGTATCTTTATACACAGATATATAAGTTTATTGACTTATTTCTATGCCCATTAGATGTAATATGTAAGATAGTTTATGGGATCCAATCAAGAGAAACACCTGCAAGTATCCTATATTAATTATATATTATATTAATGTGAAGATGAAAAGTGATAAAATTATTTATTCATATCAAAACTTGGATCTGCAAGGTGCTCTTGTACCTGTAGCCATTCCTCTCCAGCCAGGGGTTGTGGCGGGGCGGGGAACCAGCCAGACCGACTGGCCACCAGACGGGCGGTCGCAGGAGTCCACACCATGTCCCTACTGGAGGAGGCTGAGATCTGGGCATCAGGTAGCAGGCCAGACAGCAGGCCCTGCAGGTCTGAACATGGAGCATCTGGAGTGGAAAGGAGAGAGGGCAAAGATTACTTTACCCTTCACCTCAGGGGGGTTGATGGAGACATTTCTGCAATGACCTAACATACACTTGTGCTCTTACACACATTCCCACCTGGGAGCTGTTAAGCTTCACCGCAGGATTGCACTACTGGCTACTAAGCATTAAGAGTTTAGACTGGAATAAGTAGGAGAGCTTGAGGTAAGAGACAAGAGAGAGAGGGAAGGAAAAGAGATGTGAAGCACTGTACTACCGCTTCATGTCCAATATGCAATTACACTGCCATTAGGGAGATAACAGCATATGACAAATATTTAAATGCCTTTAAATACACTGCTCACTGTATTGTGTCTTAATATTACATAAACTAGCTTGTCTTTTCACTAGGCTGCACATATTTTATATACATTCCCTCACTGAGGGAAAATTCCACGTACATGTACTGTAAAAGCACTTGGAAATGAAACCCATTCAGATATGGTTGGCTGAGTAGTGCTGAAAGTAACCTGCTGAGGGAGTATGTGAGAAGGAGAAATGAGGATTAAGGGGATAAAAAGGTATAATAAGAGGAGCTGGGAGGCAAAGAAGTAGCAAGTGGAAAAAGTGGGGGGGAAAGAAAAGCGAAAGCGACTCGGAGCTAAAGATGACGGCTTGGGGAGACTGGGAGAAGGAGAGCATGATGTAGAGATGAGACTCCTACAGAGACAAACAGTGGGAGACGGAAGGATAGAAAGAGAAGGAGTGAGAGACTTGGGGTGGTGGATGATCGTGGAGGGTGGTGAGAGGTTGGGAGGTAGGGAGAGCTTGACAAAGAGGAAGAGAGAGACACAGAGGAAGAGAAAAAGGGCAGGAGGAAGGGAGATGGGAAGATGTTAGTTTTGCTGACGGTTTAAGAGAACACAGATCAAAGTTTCATGCTGTTATGTCACTGCAAAAGCAGAGGATGTAAATAATGAATAAAAGGCACAGGAAGTATGTGTGTGTGTGTGTGTATGCATCAGTGGTGTCTGTGTACACTTCCCAGGGCGTGTCTGCTTTTGAGGTCAGCTGCTGTATTTAGAAACTGTGTGTGGATGTACCTGTACTGTAACAACTAATAGATGTTTCAAAAGGAGCTGTTGAGGCCGAAGCGAATCACAGTTTCTGATGTAAGAGTGAAGAGGGAGCCATGAATGATTGATCCGTACTCATTTTTCGATATAGAAGCGCTCACAGAGCAGAAAACCATGAGAGGGGAAAGAGGTGGTGTTGGGGGAACTGGAGACAGAAAGTGAGCACAGAGAATAAGTGGGAGAGCGTTGAGAGAGGGAAACGACACTGGTTTCCTTTAATTAGCCTGAGGCTTGCTATGTTTAAAAGATAGCAAAGGGGAGTGTGGGAGAGAAATACACACACTATATATGTATGAATACGTGCCAGTGTGTGTGTGTTCCTGGTTTTTATGGTTTAGGAAGTTCATTTTTGCTGATCTTTTTTAAGAAAAATATATTTAGTGTTCAATTTTGTTCTTGGCAAAACAATAGAAAAGCACCAATGTGGACAAAAATGGATTTCTCCTCTCACTAATCATCTCTGTTAACTTGTCCTTGAACAAGAAACTGAGCCCACAAGCTGTGGAAATGTAAGTCAGTATGATAGCAGCAATGTCACTTTCTATATGCAAAAAAAACAAGGGTTATACAAATCTAACACACAAGCCCAAACCCACCTGTAATCTGGCATCCGTAGAGCTCAAAGCGCAGAGCGATGCCATTCTTCCAGGACTGTGGTCGGATGCGGACAAAGCGTGCCAACACAGGCTGCGGGACCCTGTTCAGAACCACCTCAGCTGGGTCTGTATTTGCATGGAAAATCTGCGAAGACAAAGACAAATAGAAGACAAACAAAAGTTGGTTACGGTCAGAAGAAGATACTGTACATGTCTGCGTGAGTGCACTGCCCTATCTCTTTTAATCACACACACGCACACACACGCACACACACGCACGCACACACACACACACACACGCACGCACACACACACACACACACACTACCTCTTGCTCTACACCCACCTACTGTGCATGGATTCGCATGGCTACACACACACAGTGGCAAGCCGGACAAAGCAGAGACAACCCAAACATGGATCCAATGTCATTAGCCCAGCTGTCGATGTGTTTTGGGGTCAAAGGTTTGGCACTGGGAGTCTGGGAAAGCCCGACGATAGATGAAGGTTTCTCTCTCTCTGTCTTTCATGCTCACTCATCCACTAACCTCCACACACCTCTATGCTGGTGGTCATAGGAAGCTGTGGGAGACATGACCTGACATGGCCAAACATGATGGGCCATCAGATACAGGAAGTCTGCCCAGGTTGGCAGGATGTGAGTGAAATTTGCTTCCTGAGGTGTTGGCCCAAAAGCATCAACATTCACTTTTCTATGAATACTCCCTTCCTTCCACTTGATTTTATGCAGCGAGGTGGGGCAGCTAGGGTCACAGGGCATATGTGACCAGGGTGGTCACATTTTGGCCCAAAAACATCCCATTATGCTAAAAAGTGTAGGATGAGGACACTCAATGACAGATATGAGTCTTCCTCTCTTTCCTTTTTTGTGGTAGGAAAGTTTTCCCAGTCACAGTTTGTAATTATAAATTACTTCCTCTTCCCTTATATCTCTCTGAATGCCCTTATCCCAAAACAACCATTTCTCCTTAAATCTCCTCTTTATGACTGTACAGTTGATATCTCTCCATACCACCTCTCTCACCCCCATATGCCTTTGTTTCTCTTGTTGGTGGCTACAAACTGAAACCACACACACAAAGACACAGGAAACCACAAACACACACAACACACACACATATATCCTACACACTCAGATAAGCAGAGGAAGGGTCTTTTAACTGACTGAGTGACTGCTAAGTGTCATTCAGTCTATCTGTCTGTGGTTGACCATGCCGGCTGATAGAAGAGCCGATGTTGACCGACGGATATCAGCAAAACCACACTGACATTGCAGCAACTACACACAATGGAAAGACATCTGCTACAAGCAGCTGAATTAAAGATTAAAGGCATCATGTCTCGAAATAAGTCCCTACATGATTTTTCTTTTACTTTAATCCGAGCCTGCGATGATCAAACATAAGCACACTGCCATAGCCTAAAAATTTTATTCCTTTTGATAATGTTTTCATTTTAAGTGATAAACAGTCAGGTTTCATTAAGATTTAGAAAATGCTATTGTGCCATGCTGGCATTAAAGTGACCCATTTGTAAAATTCCCTATCTGGCACATGTCTCTATATTCCAGAAATTCCATAACCAGTGGGAATATAAATGATATGACTTCAAAATCCTACTCGAGGGGTTTTATTTGATTATGGGCATGGCCTGATTAAATCAAGTGGAGCTGACACTGGTCATACAAAGCAGCATGAGTGTTTGAACAGATAAGCGGGACTATCTCTGCTGTATCTGTGGCTGGATTGAGGATAGACAGCCGTTGTGTTTACCTAAGAGGCCAAACAGTGGATGTGGGCTCTTATGGGGGTTATGTAAACACCCACGCATGCTCACACAAAGACAAGCATATGATAGAAGGTTTGCCTCACATCCAACCAACCCATCTTTACCACTCCCAGATATTCAGTATATGAAACAAAGAGCAGCAGGGAGGGAAGACAGAGAGGGCAGGAAAAACAGAAAACTACTGTAGGGAGGAAGAGCCCCCACAAGGATCACAATCTGAAAACAGATTGTGAGAAAAAGGAGAGAGAAAGAAAAGGTCGAATGGAGGGCAACAGATATGACTTAATGAAGAATATGAACACAGGAATGTGCAGGAGGAGGAAGGGAGCAGTGGAAAGTAAGAAGACAAAAAACAACACTGAAGATTCATCACTGAAACAGGAAATAGTCAATTCAAGTGCTGATCTCATAATATGGTAAAACTGCTAAATTCAGGGGAATTTCCTCAATTTGTAAGCACATCATCACACAAACATCATAACTTAATCATCAGAACACTAGGTAGCCTTATTCACTGTTTAAGTACTATCATTGTAAGAGCACTGTGTGCATCAGTGCAGTTTCAGAAGTGGAAAGTTTGGAAATGTCTGTAAAATATTTGTCCATCACAACTTCCCAGAAAAGTGTTGTTCCAATGCACAGAAAGTCCACCATGACTAAAAGGCCATTAGCTGGTGCATTATAATATTGCCAGCTGCTTTACTTTGTCTTATTCTCTGGATAAAAGCATGGAATTTGGCCAGCATTACTGGTGCGGACACACACACACACACTGTTCAATAAGAATCAGCTTTTAAGATGCTCTGTGCATTTTTTTCCCGAATGTGAGAGCAACTAAAAGGAAAAAGAAGACAGAGTAAGACAATGACAATCTGTAAGTTTGCTCTCAGCTTCTTCTGCTCCCTTCACTTCCTGCCATCTATTGTCAGGGTACCTGAAAGGTCACTCAATTGACCCCTGACCCATTACTCCCAAGGTTAAAGGTCAATAGCCTTAGGAAGCAGATGGTTGGTCACTGAACAACTTGCTGATAGCATGGTTACTTCTTGACTAAATATGAATGAAGCTGTTTGAAAGGCTGTTAGAAGCAAAATGTGTTTTTTTTTTAATGGCGGATGGACCAGTAGAAGATAAAATGTGTGTGTGTTGGCATATGGGAGGGCAAATCTGCCCGTCTGTTGTCTGGACCACCTCTGTAATCTGCCTGGCGACTGGCATGCTTTTCATACTTGTGTATGTGTGTGTCCATGTCTGTGCCTCCAACATCACGTGATGTGTATGTGAGGTGGACTGAATAATTAACATTGTCATGTTGTGTCTCCTGGTGCGGAGAGTCATGAAAATATAACGAAGCTCCGCTAGTAGTCTTGAACACACCGAACACACACACACACACACACACACACACACACACGCACACACACACACACGCACACACAGGAGCATGCGACGGTCAGTCCTTTCTGTGGACAGTGACAGGACCCAGGCTCGATGAGTGTTTAACTATTGATGACCTCTTAAGAGAACGAGGTCACTGTGACTGTGTGTGTGTGTGTGTGTTTGAAGAAACACATTTAACAAGCAAAAAGAGAGCAAACACAGTTACTATGCATGCTATATAAATAAATTGACTTGAACTGAATTGGAAAATGAGGCATAGATATGTATATCACAACTTGATTCATTTACCATTTCTCTCTCAAATCTGTCTTTCTGGCACACGTCTCTTCCTCTGCCAGTGTTTTCCTTCATGCTTATGGCACCACAGGGAGATGTGGCGAGCTCTGTGCAAGACATTATTCGTTTGCTGTCTGTTTTTTCATCCATGTGTTGTTCCCTTGGTCCCAGCCTCTTTCTATGTCCATTACCCTCCTCATCCCCATCTTCCTGCTCTAGTTTTTTCTCTCTCTCTCTTTCTCTCACTCTTTTTCTTTGTTGCCATTACCCTCCTCCCCATCTTTGCTCCAGACGTTCTCTCCCTCCCTCCTTCTCAGCTCTCGGTATGAAGATGTTGACAGTAGGAACTGGTTCCAGCTGGCCGCTCTTCACCACTGGCTCTAACAGGGACCAGCAGTGTGTGTGTTTGTGCTAAGGTTGAAGCAACCATCCTTGGAAACTGTCTAACATTACCTTATGGCAAAATCTCCTAGTTTGTACAAATGTTACCAGTTGTGTCTGTGTACATGTGTGTATAACTCCTTCCTTGAGTGATCATGTGCAGAGTTATATTTATATTAGCATGAAGAAAGAGTATGATAAAAACAAAGCTTTCGAGTGTGTGTCTCCATGAGGGTGTGTGTGACACAGAGTGATGGAGGAGCAGGCTAAAGTGCTGTGTGGGCTTTTATTCTCCCAGGTTATGTTGTGTGTGGGTGTGTGTGTTGAAGAGATTTAGCACAACCTCACAATGCTTTACACTGACACAATGCTTGGTTAGCACTGGGGCTGATGGGATTTGCTCAAAGACAGATGACACCGTGTGTGTTTTTATCTATGTGTGAGTGTGTAAGCAATTCCTTAGTGTGCTGGCGTCTCATCAAGTAATGAGGTGCATATATGATTAGTGTGATTTAGAATTAACAAGTCACGTGATTGTCAAACTGAAAATGTGTAAAAAAAAAAAAAAAAAATCACATGTGCACAAAGCCTGTTGGCTGCTGTGACTGAGGTAATCAAATCTGCAGTTCTGGTGTTTCTTTTCACACATCACATTCATTTCTTAACAAAAAAACAACAACAAAAAAACCAACACTGCTTTCCATAATGCCTCTTCTTTCAGCCTCTCTCTCCCACTCTCAATGTGCCTCCTTCTGACAAATAATCTCTGTCATTAAATGCTTCGCTGTTTGTTAACACAGCAAATAAAGACACAAATCTTGACAATAAATGGCGACGCACTCTCTCCAAGTAACAAACAATGAGGTAAGAACTGCCGAGCCAATCCTTTTATTCATGGGTGATTCATATCTGATGCACAGACGCACTTGTGGCTTGACTTCCCACAAACACACACATAATGAAGACTACAGATACATGCAGACACACACTTCCAAAACCACATGAGCTTCAAGCTCACTGTTAAATGACAATTAGAAGAACCAAATCCCAGTCATTACAGGACCCCCTGTCGAGAATTGAGCTTCAACCACTTAAGGGCTCTTTAGGGGGCATACGGTGGGCTAACTGGGAGTTTGTACGACATGACTGGTGGATTAGCAGTCACGACAGATTCAACTGCAGCCTATGGGGACTAGAGGGGAACCTGGCTGATGAAGAAAGTGATGAGTACAGTAAACCCTTCAGTTTCAACATTATAAAGAAGGCCAGATTGAAATCATAAGTACAGATTGTGCGCTAGTGTGCAATTTGTCAGAACTGTTATTTCTGAATGTCATTCATCCAATACTGTCTGTGGTTGGCAAAAATACAAAGAGCAAGATTTATCCAACGTAATCTGAGAAGCCTTGACTCTACATCAGAGAGTGTGAATGCACAATAAATCCCTGTGGCTTTTCCGCATAATTTGAAATCATGTAAGGAGTAAACGCTGTCATCTTTTCTTCACGATCATTAAAAACAAATGGTATATTTAATCATATTTACATTTCGTGTCAATGCATTCATGTAGATTATGTATGTCAAGTTCTACGAGTAAAAGTGAAAAGATATTAATTCCTGGTATGAGAGTGGTTTTAAGGAAGATTAACCTGAATCAAGTGTAGCCTTAGATACGCTGCACAGCCTTCAAAATGTGCTTTATATCAAAAATCTGATGTTTCATCTTCCTTCTGGACTTTGTGCATCGTAAGAGCTGAAAAACATAATCAATATTAGAAAATTCTACGCTACCACTCACAGAACAAGCAATATCTCTCCCAAATGCCTGTTAGTGCATCTGTCTGCGCCCATGTCTGAACAGTTTTTTTTGCTCAAACAGATTAGTGGACTCAGATTACACAGCACAGACAGACAGGCACACACATCATATGCATATGCGCACACACGCACACTTCTCCAGACAGAGAGAGCAGCCAGAGGTTATTTAAAGGGGGGTCTGTGGATTTTGTGTGGATGTGTATATTGAGAGAGTGGGGGGGCATCTGGGGGGTTCAAATAAATAGCACAGATGTTGACTTTTTAAGTCAAATCCATGCTTTGCTCAATAATCTCCACGTCAAATACCCCCCACTGGCCCCACCCAAACCAATCACTGGCACATGCAGAAGGGGGATCCTAATTTGCAAGGGTACTGTAAGTGTGTGTGGATTAACTCCCCTCGTCAAACCCCACCCTTGTCACTCTCTATTTTTCTGCTTGAAATCCACAATGACCTTAACCTACATATGAGTGATGGAGATCGACTTCCCTGGAGACGGGCTTACAGTTGGTCACACCATGACAACAACAACAACAACCTGCTTTTGTATTCATACACAAGTCTGTGTATGATCCCACTTCCTCCACCTCACACAAATACACAAAGACCGAACAAAACTAAATGATTTCAGAAAATAATGAATCACAAACATCTGGTATGACTCCAAGAGTTTCACAACCCCAGGTGTCTGTTTGTGTGTGTGTGTATGTGCTGGTGTGAGAGAGATGATGAATAGCAAGCCCTGATAAGGGCACATAAAGGACTCCATTGTTCTTGTTTGTC
Organism: Helostoma temminkii; assembly: GCA_900302695.1. Taxonomy (NCBI): domain Eukaryota; kingdom Metazoa; phylum Chordata; class Actinopteri; order Anabantiformes; family Helostomatidae; genus Helostoma; species Helostoma temminkii. The sequence continues at coordinate 18,402 of OMLM01008240.1, forward strand.
AGCTTCGCCTCCTCTCTCTATTGCTATCTATTCCTCCCTCTTATCCCCT
>OMLM01008240.1:18470-42580 GCA_900302695.1 Helostoma temminkii
TTATCCCCTCTTTCCCTACCTCATGACAGGGATCATGAGTGAGGTTCATAAACAGCCCTTGAAAAGGAACGGCTCCTAGAGGAATGTTGTGTCCATTGATAAGGCATTTGGATGCATACCACAGACCCTGCTGTAGGAGAGCATATCAAGATAGTTGTTTAAAGGTTCAAATCCTGGTTGAGGATGGTTAAGTGTGTTTTTCTTATAGGCCCCATTTTTTGATTGCTTCATCACTCTGTTGTTAATATGAATGCGTTATTTATTCTAATTTGACTCAGTTCATGTGATTTAAAATTATTAAAGGTTTGACCACTTGACATCACTTCCCGCCTTGTTTCACATGACTCGCTTTAACGGACAATATGTTCATAAGCGTATGTATAGAGCTTACCTTGTGGTTCTTGCCGTGTCGGTACACCATCCAGTCCTCTCCGTTGGTGCTGACCTCCAGTTTGAAGGTGGTGACATAGTAAGACTTCTGAGTCTCTTTGGAAACGGCTCCCTGTGTTGCAATTCCAGTCAAAACCTTTAGGAACTGTAGATCGACCTGACAAAAGGAGGAACAATATATTATTTGTAGACTTCTTGTACAGTAAATGTATTTACTTCATACAACAATAGAACTGATTAAAAAAGAACAGGGTAACAGAACGGCAGTGTTGGCTGATGTAGCTGTAGCTTGATGGAGATAACAGAGACCAGCTGCTGTGTCTATCTGCCACACAGACAGCAGGGGATGGACGCCGACTGTGGCCTGCTGTTGAGGAAGCCCAGGTGGTGTTAATGTGTGTGTGTCTCTTTGCATTGCCGTGTGTGAAACGGGAGGAAGGCTGGAGGCAAAGATCAATGGTGCAGTGTTCGGATGCAATCCTGAAGACCACCTTCATCAATCATTGGTGCTCTCCTCTGCGCTTGTGTGTGTATGTGTGTATCTAGGTATGCTCGTGGACCCATGTGCGTTTGACAGGAAAGATTGAGAGGGCAGCAGCACTTCCTTATCATCAGTTCACAGTTCTCCATTTCCTATGTATGTATGTTCCTGCTGCATGTCCTCACTGTATACAAAACAATGTTGCCATGGCCAGTGCATCATCTCCTCTACAGATCCTTTGCATTTTATCTTATCAGCAAATAAAAGTAATGCTCATTCAGATTTTATGCATAGATTTTGTTACTGAGATTTATTATTTATGATTCCACAGTTTCTCACAGTAATTAAACATATTCTATATTACTGCTCTGAACACCTGAGGTCAGGAGAAAGAAACATCTTAAGCGCAAATCCAGGTAGAAATCTGTGGTCTGCACAAAAATACACATAACATCAAACACTGTACGTGAAATAATATAATAATAACCTGTATATATTCCTTGTTGCTGTCCTCTGAGGGCGTCCAGGCATTGTCATCGTTGTTGAGGCGGGCCTGCCGTGGCAACCAGCGGTTGTCATAGAAGCTTGTGGAAGCACTGATCTGATCGTCGCTGATCTTCCCTGACTCCATACCAAGTGCCATGCTACAGTGGAATGCTGGTGGGAGAAACAGAGGGGGAAAGAGCGTTAATTGTGTATTTGTTGTTGTAGCTTTACAGTAGAGGTAGAAAATGAGCTGTAAAGAAAGAAATAAAGAATAAGAAAAGAAGAAGGAATGAAGTTCAATAGAATAGGTGACAGATGCAAGAAAAGCATTTAAAAAGACTGAAAGAGAAGATCTAAGCAGTATATTATAGGGCTTGAAAACAGAGACGCTAACTCCAGACAGAGAAACGGTATTGGAAGACAGAAAGCAGCCTAACAGGTGAGCAGAGGTAAATTGAGGTGAAGTTAATTTATATTCTAAAAGAAATAGTATCAGTCTGCTTCTGAGAAATCATGCTCTCTTAGGAGAGAGAGCAAAATAGGAATAGACGAGAGAGAGAACTTCGAGATTGAAACAGCATTAATGCAGGCAAAGCTGAAAAGATTGAAAAGGTATGAGGAGTAAGATGAAGAAAGAAAGATGAGTGTCAGCAGAGATGATGGAGAAGTGTTGAAAGAGAGAAAATAGAGAAGGGAATAAAAACAGGTAAACAAACCTACACAGAGAGCACAAACACACACTCTGTAAAAGTTATCTCACACTTACAGTCAGTGACTTCTTTGTGTGTCATGTTGTAGCGAGCAGAGAAGCCGTCTTTGGCCACGGCCATGTCAGTGTGGAAGGAGAGGGACAGTAGGCCCGAGGACGACTGGATCTCTGGGGGGATCTTTGTCCCGCAGTACCGGCCAATCAGAGGAGCCACTGCAGACACAAGCACATAAATCCAAATGTAAACGTGTGTGAGATTGTAGTTTTAACAGTTTAATTTAAAGTCATTTTCAAGGTGATATGGTCATTAAATTAAATTTTAAAAACTTGATTATAAAATAACAAGGAGTCCTGGAGTGTCTTTACCAACGAGTGTGTCCTTTTCATTTCAAATGATAAAAGGAACTAAGGACTGCAAAGACAGATTTTCGGTGGCTGCAATACTTCAGTAAGTGTTGTCTAATGAGTCGCAGCATGCTTCCCCCCAACTCTCTTCCTGCCATCATTCCTTTCCTTCTTTTCTCTTGTCCATCCCTCCATCTGCCATGTGTGTCTCAGCCAGGGCCCAGCAGGGGCATTGGAATCCCTGCCTTAATGCAAGCTGCACTGGGATCAGCTGCACACACATATACACACACACACATACAAATGCACCAGCGAGGATTACAATAGTCTCAAGAGTAGCTCCCTCTCGCCAGACACCAAATTTTTCACCCCTCGTCTTGTTTCCCATCCCTTTTTTCATGCCCGAGGACTCGGCTCGCTGGAACTGGGTTATACGTTAATTTCCTCTTAATTGTCAACTTTGAATGGTATAAATTGTTTTTAGCTATCAAAGCTCCCAAATTCAAAGCTATAATTGGAATTTTAAATCCACTTGGATCCCTTTTTAGCAAATGAAAATGGAATAATTAGAACAAATCCTTGGTTCTCGGCTTCATATTTTAAAAAAGGAGAAAAGAAGGGGAAAGAAACAGAACATGAAAGAGGTGGGGAATTAACCAATCACCACTACTAATGTGACTTACATTAGCACCATAGCTACAAACATGACCCTACGATGGTCACTATCAAAGCCCTTGATGATATCTTCAAATGTTTTTCCATGGTACTTCCTGATCCCAGCTGATAGGCCACCTTTGAAATGTTCAACACTGCCTATTGGGTACAAACAGATATTCATCACCCAGTCACTCTCACTTGCTATGGGGAGGAAGGAAGTGCTAGGTGATAAGAAGGGAGGATAGGGAGTATGTGAAGGGGGTGATGAAGGGTGTTATTATAGAGAGGGAATAGGGGCATGGGAAAAGGCTGCTCCTTATGGATGTCAAGGCACTTTCAGACTTCTGTGTGAAATAATGTTTCCTCTATGTAATGTAAAGGCATCTAAGGCAAGGCTGCTTACATCAAAGAGAGAGCTAGCTACTAAGGAAATTGAAGATCGGTATGGAGATGTCTATGTAGGAATGTGGGAAACTGCATGAGTTGGTGTGAGTTCTAAACACGGATGTGGATGTAACTTGTTAACTTGTGAGTGTAAGTGTGTCATTTGTGTGCGCGCCCTCACCTTGTGGTAGGCCATCCCACACATCCAACCAATCGTACTTGCAGTCACCCTCTCCCACTAGCAGGGGGTCGTTCTCAAGGTCGAAGGTCAGGAAGGTAAGGGTGATGTCCATGCGGGGTGGGGCAATTATCATGTAGGAGCACTCCAGATTGTGGGGATATTTATCTGGGAACCCCGGGGACTCGATCATGCCAGAAGGACTGGTGAAATTGCGGAAGCAGAATTCTGACCCTGAGTGGATACAAGGATAAGAGGATATTTAGAAAGGAATAAACAATCGGTCATATTAGCAGAAGATACAGGCATAAGCAATTGATCACATGGGGATATCTCATCTGACTTTCAGAGGGTGTTTCAGAGAGTCATTCATCACTGACAGCAAGCTGGAATACACAGTAGCTGTGGTGATGAGTCAGACAAACACACACTGTTTATGACTACCAATGCAGGAGAAATATACAGTGAGCAAATGAGAAAGTAGGTGTGTCTAACATCATGTGATGCTATACGAGCAGGCTAATGGCTCTTTTTTTCTGATGTATGAACAGGAATCAACTGTACTTTTAGAAAAAAGGTCATAGGTTTTATGGCTTTTTTGTGCTGTCAAAAGATTTTCATGTTACATACATGTTACATGGTACAGCAGTTATGTAGAGCTACCAAGAACTCCTGTTTACTGCATACTTTTAAAACACTACTCTTTCTCACTTGTTCCTTTTTGCATTCTCTCTTCTTCTGTGTCTTTCACTTTCTTTCTCTCACACAGACACACACACACCAAAAAACGTTGTGTAATGGTTCTAAGTGGGCCCTCTGCGGCAGCTCCTCATTGGCTATGCAGATTTATGTGCCCTGGGCGGTTCACCTTGAGCGGCGGCAGCTGTGTGGCTCAGATCTTCTTCCCATCAGCCACTGCTCTGCGGCCCACTGGGGAGCCTGAGTCACGGCCGAGTGTTTATGGACCAGCACATCAATGAGAGCGCTGACGGTCCAGCACATGCACTCACAAAACAGACTGATATTTCACACACACAGACACACGCACAGTCTCATTCACAAATCTCTGTCCGTTCTCCTCAGACATGCCTCTCTTTATATCTAGTCTTCATCATCAATCATCTTCATCTTTGATCTGTGTTTAATGGCACACATCAGGAATGCCTGTAGAGGCAGTTCTAAACTAACTTATGGCACAAATCACTGTTCTTACAGTGGCTATTTAAAAGCACACTTGCATTGGACACTAGTTTTTACAGTCTCTCTCCAGATGAAATTACTTGTGCAATGCTAACTAACAGAGTATACATTTCACATTTTCCTTAGCTGAGATACTTGCAACTGGCAAGTATATAACTAGCATAAGGAAAAGACTCTTGCAGTATTTTCCCATCCGTGAATGTGCTGAAAAGGAGATAAGGAGGTCAGGTTAAAGAGACTCTGGGGAGAAGCTTATGGTGGATTTCAAACCTGGGAAAGTGGGGTTGCATCCAGCAGCACTGCACTGTCTCTGAGAACTGTCAGGCTGCCTTTGATAACGAGATACATATTCATAAAAGCAGCGTTTAGGAGCACAGACATGTTCACAGCACATTCTTCTTGCAGCATTCCTCCAAGGCACCAGTCCTTATTATCAGACAGCCCTATAAAAGTGGAGGGGTCGACTGGCTGCTCTGGCCCTCCCTTGTCTACGCTTGGTTAATGGCAGAGAAATGACCCCAATCAGCAATGAGAGGCAGGCAAAAAACTCAGGAGACACACACTGTCTGTGTTAATCTTACTCTGTTTTTCCTGTTCCCTAGCATTCCTATTATTTGTTTTAGTCTTGCTAACCTTTTGCCTCTTTCATTATATCAGTGACAATTATTTTAAACACTTCTTTTCCTCATTCACTGTTTATATGTATGTGTGTGCTCACATACAGTATATACAATGTGCACGTACAGGACAGTATATATCCGTCTATCAGTTTGCTTTGGATGGGGATGAGCATACTGTATGTCATACTGAGAATGCTGACACAATGTGGAGCTTCCCCCCACATGTTAAAAGCTGAAAAACACTGAACCTCTTATATTGACTCTCATGGATCATCAGCTTTCTTCTTCAGAGCTGGGTGGCACACACACACACACAGAACCAGGCATGTTGAAATATGACAGTAATTTACAGCAAGCTGCAGACGATATCTCCCTGTCCCCACAACTACTGACCTCACCGTTCTGTGTTAAATGTGTTTTTGTGGGTTTGTCTTTAGTTATTGTGTATAAGTGAACGGCATAAATTGGAAGAGACATAAATGCTAAATGTAACATGCTTAAACAGTAAATTAACCAGGCAGTATGGTTAAGCCACGTATCAGTATATGCTTTTGCATGAATATGTCTTTTTTTGTCTATGGCTTTTTTAAGCTCCTCACATGTGTATTTTTTGCTGCTGGCAAGTCTGTCTCTCAGTATGTGTCTCTTCTGTGTGTGTGTGTGTGTGTGTGTGTGACAGCTTCTCTGTATGTGTGAGACCCAGTAACACACTGGCCTTGTTTCTTACTGGGTCACAGTGCAGCCGTCTGTAGTCCTACTCCCGAAAACTTCAATCTGATCACAGCTTGACTCCATCGCCTCCAAACACACCACTCTGTGTTTGGTCTGTCTGTTTTACACTTAGTGTGCACAAACTAGACACATTACCACGTGCCAACGCTGTGTGCACGCATGTGTTCATGTATTTGCATGTGCAGTGTCTATGTATGCATGAGTACCTTCTCTTTTCGTTAGCACTCATTAGTTCACAGTATATGAACACGCCAAAAACAAGTCCCCCTTACTACCTCCCTCCATCATCACTCGGCCCATGTCTTGGCCCCCGGTTGGTGCATGCATCGCACCGTGAGCTGCCATTTGGCAAGAGCTGTCTGCTGGCAACAAGGGGGAGGTCATAGTGCGAGTGTGTTGGTGTGACGCAGTGGGGTGAGAGGGTGAGTTGCTGGGTAGAAACCACTCGAGAGCCATGAGAGCCTGATGTAGAAGCAGCTCCACATGTTGTGTCAGGGCAACCCCTTCCCTCCTCCTCCTTCTCTTGTGCCCTTCTTCACTCTCTCTCTTCTCATCTGCAATGTGCAGAGTCTGTGTTCATTCACTCTTTCAACTCTGTCTCGTCTGTCGTCTAGCTGCTCCTGTCCTCAGCACTCCACTCTAGCTGAGGGCTCACCTCTGCGTTTGCAAGTGTCTGCCGCACATCAAAACCTCCTCACCCACTGCTCTCTACCTGCCTGTCTCTGTCTGACATACATCTACTCCTCATACACAGACACACACAGATCTCTCATGTAACCCTGCTTGAGCTCAGTTCGCGATTCCATTGAAGGAAGTCTCTCCTGAGGCAACTGAGCAGGGGTTGTGTATGCATGCGTGAATGTGTGACGGAAGGAGGGGGGGTGCTGCACAGGGTGGAAACCCCACAATAACAAAAACAACAACATTGCAAACAACAAGAAGATCCAAGAAAAGAAAAACAACGTTCTTGGCGTGCCACGGCTCGACACTTTTATAGACCCAGAGAGACATTCTGCATGAGCCTGAAGCAGCTTTATATAGAGAGCAATGCTCCCTCTCAGTCATGCATCACGCTGATGCTGCTGTTATGTGTTGTGGATTGGAATGCGATGATCAAGTTTTTTTTTTTAATCTGGAGCACAAAATAAAGACACCTACAAACCTCCTGCTGTTGGTGGTGAATCAAAATGTTCCACCACCTCTAAGATTGCTTGAATCTTATTCATGCAGTTGCTAATCAGGCCTTATTATTTAATTTTGGGACATGTTTTACTCATCACTGATGAGTCTTTAACACACTTTGCACTTGGTTTATTTATTCATGAATTTAATTTACCTTTTTCAGTTAATTACTTGAGTATAATCTCGGCGTTGGGATGACAGTTTCAGGAATAAACACCACATGGCAATCAGCCATATAGTAACAGGCATCGCTGATGCAAGGGTCAGCTTCCAATCAACATGATGGCATCAGGCATACACACACAGAAGCAATGTAATGACTGCCGCTTGGGAGAGTGTCCTGCCCTAAGCTGTGCTCCCGCTGCGACCCCACAGATGCTACGGTAGAGGTCACCAGTGATCACACAGAAGACCCAAAAGCCTCGGGGTGCACTCTGTCTCATCTTAACTCAGGATTGGCTGCGACTTTATTTGCCCCCACTGCATAGGGGGCATTTGTGGTGGGCTTTGGGGAACTGGGAAGACTGGGGCTTTGCTGGCAAGTCTTCCCCCTGTAGCCGTGGTAACAGAGTCAGAGGCACGTGACATAAGTGAAAGTGTATGATGAGGGGTATGGGGGGTGGAGTGGGGTGGTAGTCAGGGCTGAATAAAGGGTTAAGCACGCATGAGTAGGATCAAAGTAGGCCACAACAATAAGGGGGAGGAGGGGAGCTGTGCTCTTTGACTGTACAGCAGGATTAAGGCATACGTCTAGTGTATGTCGATGTGTGTGTTGGGGGACGTTGGGCAGGTGAGTGGAAGGATGTTGTTTTGGGGCAATCATGCACCCGTGCTCCCCTCAAGAGGTGCACTGAAGGATGGAGTAGTATCAGGATGGATGTGGAGTCAAAGGTCTATTCCTGCTCCTCTTTGCTGGAAATAATTAGCTTTCCATGCACTGTACTTAATTACACACACACACACACACACACACACACACACACACTGATACAAGCAATGACACAAACAGATTGCTTGTCCAATTCAAAACCCCCTAGAGTTGTTACAGTCACCGCTTATGTAATAGGGTTGAATGAACAAAACAAAAACAAGCCACAGTATCATTAGTTCATAGTACTGAAAACAGACCAAGATGCCTTTCTCTCACTAGCTCTCTCTCTTCCTTTCACACACATTCGGACACACATTTGCACTCACACACAGACACTGAGTAAAAACCAGCACACACTGTCTGGCAGTGTGGTGGGGTCAGTCTGTGCTGTAAGCTGTGCTGTCTGTTTAAGATGGGAAGGAAGCTCAACAGACACACACACACAGACATAGAGACGCAGAAACAGACAAACACACACGCACGCAAACATCTCCCAGCTGTGTGCCGAGATTTTTATCTCAGCTAGGACGCACCCTTTAAAAACACATACGCACCCATAAACACAGACCCGCTCATACACAAATCCACACCAGTCTAGGAAGACCCTCACAGTTTTATATTTTCATAAGCAGTTTAGTCGAACCATACTTTAGGAAATGTAAAAATACTGTACTAATAAGTGCCCACAAATGCAACTAAAATCTATTAACAAGGATAAAAGTAATGGAAGTGCAATTACTTCCACACTGGTAAATAAACACATCTCAGCCAGGATCTCAGTGTTCCTGTCAGAAGCTGTAAGCTGTGTTTAGTGGAAACCCATGGCCCAGGCCTGCCACGCTAAGACAAACAGCTATGATGAGAGAGCATGCAGGCGCTGGAAATGCTGTAATTAACACATGGCCTCAATCACGAATCCTGAATACATTTTCACTCTCTGACTCTTTGTTGTTCTAGCTCACTTCACCCCAATCATTTTCCCACCGTGTCTGTCTCTGTTCATCTGTCTCTCTATCTTTATTTCTCTCTCTCTCTCTCTTACACACACACACACACACACTTGCACCCATCATTCCGCCTCCACATACATATATACAGACAGATAGACAGACAGAATCTCACAGAACACGCTGAGTGGAACCACCCACACATGTTGCGAGCAGACACCTACATGTGCTCACACGGTGACACAATCTCTTATACCCCCTGAGTTTATACCAGGATCTTGTTAAAGCCATGGCAACCCTACCCCCATCCAGCTTTCAATCCATCTAACGGGCGTGTGTGTGAAACAGATGCAATATACACTATTATATCGTCAGGGTTTGAGTTGGTGGCCTTGGTAACAGAGCTGAACATCAAATCTGGGTCACATTCATATGACACAAAATCTGTGATATTTTTCAAAGGTATGAAGTGATGCTCAAACATTCTTTCTTTTCCAGTCAAAGATGAAGAATGCTTATTTTGTTGTGCTCCAAAAACTTCACCTTCTTTTGCTGCTTTCTAAAATGAACTGAAACACATTTCATTTTTGGTTTTTTAAACAACATACATGTTGAGACCTAAATATCTTAATTTAAATGTTGGCTTGCTGAGGACGTACCTAAAATGTTGCAAATGCCGCAAAGACAATGTGGATAACTCATTTAAGCATAAATCCTTCACCTGCCTCAAGGCCACCTGACCATTTCACCTCACCTCCTCCTACGCACACACCATCACCACCAGCACCAAAACAAATATACTTCCCACTCAGCCTCACCTGCAAAGTGTACTTCACCTCGTGCACTTCGACGACCTCGAGAAAATTCCATTTCGGCACACACTCATCCCCATCAATCTCCTCGCCTCCGCCTCTACCCATAAACCTTTAACCTTAAGTCCAACTCCAAGTTGCCTTGAAGCTCCTTCCATCATCCCACCACCACCTCCCACTCCCAGCCCTCCTCATCTCCCTAGAGGAAGCAGATCCTTCCAATTAAACAAGCATTCCTCACATGCTTCCAGGCAGCTTGAAAGTAGTTTAGTCTGTTTTTCTTCTCACTCTTTAACTTTTGTTTACGCGCTTGCCTCTGCTGATCTGAAGTGCTGTGAGAGTGTTCGAATGAATGATCACAAGTTTCGGTCCATTAACGTGACAAAATCATTTACTAGGTATTAATGTACAGCAGAGGTTTATGTTTAGTTCTTTAAGAGACATCTGAACTCGGGATTCCCATAAAGATTTTAAAATTGTTTGAGATAAATTCAATGAGGAACAGACCCTGAATAAGTGTGGTAATAGACACTTTCTGAAAAGCAAAACAACTGCAAAAGCAATTAATCAATTACGCTGCCAGTCATCATTAACAAACCAATCACAAACATAAACCCCATTGTTTTCTCACCTGTTTTGAAGATCTCATAGCGCAGAGAGAAGCCTGCCCCCTGGTGGGCATAGTCCGAGACGAATCTGATCTGGAGGGAGGATCCAGATGAGATGATTGGCGGTGGAGCGATGTTGCTGCAGTGTCGACCCAAAATGTCAGCATTTTCTGAAGTTCCGTCGCGGATCTCGATGAAGTCATACCTAGTTACCAAAGAAAGAAAAAAAAGGAGATTATTTTCTGTTACATTAAAAGGTTCACCTGGAAGGGATTAAGAGGAGCAAAGGGAAGGAGAGGGGTGGCAGAGAGTTAAAGGTGGACAGATAATTATGGGGTTACACGCTAAGCTAATAAAAACAGACAGGTGTGGAACTATTTACCGTCAGTGTTCAGCCTCAGGACAGAATACACAGTATTAAAATAAAGATAAATATATGTGCTACAGAGTTGGCACTCAGTCAAAAATGTTCCACCTTTCTGCTGCATGATTCTGCTGTTTCCCCCTGCAATCAATACATTTAGCTCTTACCACCCAGTTTTGCTCAGGACAACAAACTCAGACTCTTTTTCATCAGACTGGAGGAAGCAATCTGCAAATCATTGACTCACAGGAAAGAAAATGGAGGGTGGGCTGTGTTTCAAGCAGAAGACACTTCAGCAAGTGGCTGCAACTTAAGGGTGAAAATACAGGCCAATAGACAGGTGGATGGGCTCATTAATAAGAGGTGTAAAAATAGACAGAGATGCTTATTATGAAATAAAGAAGCAAGGGCTGAGGGGGAGGAAAGGTGAGGCTAACAGCCTGGGGGGTGTGGTGGGTTAAGAGAGAGGAATTAGGATAAATGAATGTAAAGATACCTCGCTTTTTAGCCTCCACATGCTTTAGTTCTCAGCTCATTGTGACCTTTGACTTTGCCAACTGACCCTGAACAATAAAAGCAAATACTTAACTAGTAGGGTGTGTGTGTGTGTGTGTGAGTGTGTGTGTGAGAGAGAGAGAGAGAGAGAGAGAGAGAGAGAGAGAGAGAGAGAGAGAGAGAGAGAGAGAGAGACAACCTGATCCAGATTTAGCTTACAGCCCTGTATGTCATTCCTTTAACATTATTAAACACATCAGCAGCAGAGCACAGAGTCAGATTCAGAGGCAACGTACACTTTTCTGCCTGTGGGTGATGTCTGAGTTACTAATTTTGGAACAGCAAATGGGTGGGGTTTGTGACTTCAGGACAAATCACTCAGTTGCAGAAAACTTGCACTTGTTCTAGATAAAATTCATTTTGAAAAATGTGATCACTGCCAACAAATCTTTGTCGTGTTTCCAGTCTGCTGTGCATTTTAGTTGCACCGTTATAAAATGGTGTATAAAGGCACTAACCAGATCATATATAAGCCTGTATGACCATATAAAGCATACGACAACTAGGTACTGTAGGTGATTTGCCTAATTAATGATTTTTATGTTTAACTAAATTATCCTTTCATCACTATCAGAAGGTTCAAATGGATTTTACACTCTTCATTACACTTAAATTACTCTGCATGAATAGAAAAGACATCAGGTGCTGTTAATGCTGTTTCCACAGAAAGTCTTTCTGTACATTACCCCAATAACTAATAATATAGCTTTGTTGATATGATTAAGAAGGGATCAACCCATACCTTGGAGCTCACAGTAAACTGCCACATTTTAAGGTAATAATTTAGGGTTGCAACATTGTTGGAGTTTATGGAAATCTCCATAATTTTTGTTTATTACTCTCTAAGTTCTTAAATACTGTTTTGAGTAACCTGCACAAAAAGGGTTAAATGTAATCTTCACTTTTCACCTCTTTTTGTATCCATGCATTTGTGTTTGTGCTATTTGTGTGTGTGCATCTGTATTTACAGCTAAACATGTGTTGTTGGATTTCAAGTTTTCGCAACTGTGAATAGTTTCCTTGTAATTTTCATCTCCATAATATTTATCCCTGTCTCTCTTTCCGTCTCTTTACAGTGCTAACAAGTGTCTCTTCTTCCCCCATATTGTGATTCCCTGCGTAACTAACTACATCGCCGCAGGAGCCTTGCAGCTACGTTGAGGACAACCTCCCCATATACACAAAGGCATACACACACAGGCAAACACACTCATCTCAATTAGTTCATATGACGAAGCCGTCAAAAAACAACAGGGCTTCTGTTGTCTCACTAATTACTGTGATGGGCTCTTTGATGCTGAAAAAGCCCCACAGACGTCTCTGGGTTTTCAGCCCCTTGTAAACACAGTATCTTGCTGACAAATGCTAACAGCTTTTTTACTACTTCCCTAAAAAAAAGTATTCAGTCAAGATGAGATTTACCAATCTGCATTAGGCTGTGTTTCTCAGTGGCTCATGAGCAGTAAGACAGCCTTTGTACTCCCACCTTAGAATAAAACCTGGATTAAGTAGAGTCACTAAGCCTCTTTTTTGGTTATCTCATTGCTGCAGTGTATTGATTCCCATGCAGAGCATTCAAACTAAGACTGGTGATGGAGGGATAATCCCAACCACATTAATCTGGGTCAGGGTGGTACAAGCACAGGTGAGGATCAAAGCGTAAAAATGCGGCAATGAGCCTATCATGTCTCGACAACACTGTTAGCAATACAGACACAAATGATGGACAACAATGTGTAGGATTTTGTTTTGCTACATTGCACCAAAAAAAGTACAAAATGATCAGATTATGGGATTACACAACATTCAAAACTGTTATAAAGCACATTTGAAAGCTGGTTTCATTTGGCTTCAGAAAGATCTTTATACTCTGATTATACACAAATATGTTGGTAATGGACACCTCTGCTGGATCATATTGTTCTGTTTTGACTGAACAACTTAAAAAGCTGGATTTAAAGGGAGTCACCATCAATGGTGCACATCAAGATCAATTACACCTGCTAGTACTGGTAAATAACCTACTAGCCAGTGTGTGAAAACAGTTGTATTGAGTGTTTTGAAATCCTGACCCATAGAAAAGCTATTATTGCCTGGGCAGCATTGATTCTGTCTGTCCTTCTCAAGTCTGAGATTATAGAAATGCAGATGTGAATTGCTGTGCACCACCATGAAACAACACATATAAATTATTAAAAAACAAATAAGCATGTGTATGCAATAAAATGTACAGTCAGCCTGCACATCCTAGCAGTTAAGGTAGTCGGGATTGAAGAAAATCTATCCAAATGTGGGTCTGAGGAGCATTCATGCAAGTTAGTATAGCTATTGTCCAATTCTCTTATATGTGTCTTGGTTGTAATCCTGCATTACAGAGGCGATCGTAAAGGCTTTAGCGGCACGCTCCCACGGTGAGCCTGAGAGAGCCACAGCTATCCCTAAGTACGCCTGCTTAGGGCTGTAACTGACACATGATTAGGGAAAACACACACTCAAACATTGCCAACAAATACACACACAGACTTGTACACGCAAGCACAAGCAGATAGGACAAACACCAGAGTGCGCGTACACACTTAGCATTGTATCGCCAACACCACGGATAAAAGGCCCGCGAAAGAGCTGAGAGCCTAATTAGGTTTTAATTGATTTTGGAGTGGGGCTCTATCCTCTCTCTCTCCTTCTCTGTGTCTCGCTCTCTCCTGTCATGGATTAGCGTCAGTGAGTGAGTGTTCCTCAGATGTGATTATTGACCTGTTCGCTCAGCCTCTCCCCAGGCTCTGATGAATACATGCATGAGGGCCTGACGTGTGAGAGCCCACTGTCTGTCTCTCTCAAATGCACACTTGAACGCATTCCAGGACATTGCACACGAGCATAAATCATTTGCACATGCGCACACGTGGACCCGCACCCATGAAAACACACATTAGCGTCACATACCTCTCAGACACACATTCAAGCATAAAGGTGGCCCCCCATCCAGGGCGGGATTCCATTAGATGTTTTGATCCAAACACTGCCTGTGTCTGACACCATCCATTTCTTACTCCCATCTTTCTGTCTGTCTGGCAATGTGTCTGGGTCTGCATGGCCAGCCCTGTGTTTAGGGAATCATTATGGCACCAGTTTCACCCCCCTTATTTCCCCCATGGAGAATAGCTGGAGCAAAGGGAGAAGGGTTAAGGAAACTAAAAACCCATGAGGGGTAGTAATTCAGCACCAGCCCAGACATGTCCTCTCTTCCTCTGCTCTCATATATCACTCCAACCCTCAGCCAAAAACTAATTGCCTTTCACACCTTTGCTGTTTGTTGGGGACCAGGGACATTTCCTGCGTGCATCAGCGTCTGAGTACAGAAACATAACTGCATTATGTACATATAATATGTAGATCTATGCATATTTATAGGTCTCTCAACTGGCCTTCTGTGGCCTTCTGCTTGTTGCCACTATCACTGCTATAAACACTTTCCCTGGTCCTCTTATGCAAGAGATCATTAATGTTCATAATTACAAAACCTCTTTTGTAAAATCGGCAAAGGAGTTCTTATTTAACTGTCTGTGTGAACTAGACTGCGATATTATGTTTCCTTTACTTAAGACTAAATGGTTATGTAAACACATAAAGCGTTCATAGGGAGTGTTAAAATTGCACAGAAGATTAGCACATAATTTGCTGTGGATGCGTCATGGTCGTCTGATTTATTTTGTTTATGCCAATAAAAGAACAACAGCTGTTCTCGAATATCACCAAACCAAACTTGGCTGCATTCAGACTCTTGAGATCCATCAGATGACATAATTTTCCTCTCTGCTCCATTGTGCTTTTTTCCTGTTTTCCACAGTAAGAACACAGACACCCACAAGACCTCTTGGTAAAAAATGAGGAACTCTTTCACTCACTTCTTTCTTCGCCATTTCCATTATGTAGCCAGAAGCAGAAATTAAGAAAGGTGGAGGGTGTACAGTAAATACACATTCAGATACTCACAGTTCTACACACACACACACACACACACACACACACACACACACACACACACACACACACACTACCACCCACTCCTCCCACCCTTGAAGGGGACTCTAATAAACCATAAGTGCCTCTGAAATATTAACTAGATGCTGCAAGCAAAATCCCTGCAGATCCACAGGGCCTGCCATCTTCAATCTAGCCCAAAGACAAACAGCCCCCTGCTTCCTCGTCTTCTCATGCCTCACCTCCCTCTCCTGCTGTCCATCACAGATTCATACTTACAGATGACTAGGGCCAAACCGCTGACCACAGACAGTCTGGGCTCGGCCCCAGACCTTCTAGCGCAGCATTGATCTGAAACATCAGAACATCAGAGACTGTCTGAGCTAAAGTCTTGACCCTGCTGCCCTGCTCGGTATATTTTATATATTTTAATTACTGTGGTGCAGTTCATACACATGCATACAGTCCACTTTCCTTACATGTCTGTAGACTGGAGAACCCCACACAGAGAGAATAGCTACTGCATGAGGCTAACTGTATCATTCACCAATATAGCAAGTAGTCACAGAAAGCATGGTGGTGTTTTTCCATTTAACTGCACCTATTACTTATTATATCATCATTATAGCGCTGGCAGCTTTAATAGTCATGACCACTGGATGTTGATGACTATGATCTTGCCCTGACGAAGGGCCAAGTGCCAGGTATTGACACATCAGCAATGGAGCGACTCCCTTTAGTCATGACCTCTGGCAACACATCTGTCTCTGCTTTCATCCTTAACCATCACCCTCCTTCTTCTCTTTATCTCGTTCTCTCTCTCTCCGGCCATTGCCGATCATCCATTGATTTCCCATTACAAGCGGAATACAGACATTGATCCCACACCTCTTCGCTCCCCCTTTGGGTATTAGTAAGAGGGTGATATCATGCACACATACACACAAACAAAAACGAACACACACACACACACACACACACACACACACACACACACACACACACGGAAACACAGGAGAGTTGTTGCTATGTGTTGCAGACACCTCTATGATGAGGCATGTCACAGGCCAAGGGGATTCACAGCTCTATGTGTGTGAAGTTATATGTTATAAGTTATATCATTAAATCTTCGCACCTCAGGCTGCATCCAATAACAAATAACCAAATAAAAGTGAGAAAATAAAACCCACAAAGGTAGAAGAAATGGATCTATCTCAATGACTACAGTTTTATGGGGTGTGTTGGTGTGTGTGTTTGTGCAGTGCTGTCTGTATGTGATTCTGCCTCCTTCATAATTCAAGTGTGTAAAAATAAAACACTTCCTCCTCGGGCTAGATGAGAGGGAGAATAAAAGAACAAAGGGAGGAAAGAGGTAGATCAAGAAATGGAGGGAAGAATATGAAGGGAAAGGGAAAGAGAGCCAGAGAGAAGCAGAAGAAAGCGGGAGAGGGAGGGAGAATGGTCTCCATCTTACTCCTCTATCTCTCCCCTCCTCAGCTCCTGGTATATCACTAGGTAGCATCCTGGGGCTTGGTGATGGCAGATTGCATTAGAGATATGGGCCTGATATTTCATCTAGCCTTTATTACATTTAGTTCACATCAATCGGCTGGCAGCCTGTAGGTAAGAGCTATTTGGCACGCGGCCGGACTCCCCCTGAAATGAAATCCTGAATTAAAGTGCCACCTCAGACATGGAGCGCCTGCATAAGGCTGCGGATTTGATTGCTGCAGTAGAGCCGTGGTTTGGCTATGTTACATCGTTCGAGTACTGACTGTTTGAACCCACTGAGGGAAAATCACCAGCTGGCCTGCGATATTAGAGTTCAGATCCCTGACCAAGCACTTTTCTCAGGTTTATAAGGACCTAAAATACCCAAGGGGGGATGACTGATGAGCATTATTTTCCACTGACAAGTTGTATCCTTAGGTGAGCATGTGCTTGTGTAGCGTATCCAACAAAAACATATGTCAATTTACAATCTTAACGACCATGTTATCACCTATGTTTTTCTCTAGGTGCGTTTCCATGATCAGCAGTCTAGGCCACGCAGCTCTGTTTTTCAGGTAACACGCAGCTCTAGTTTTCTCTGCTGTCATCTCAGTAATCCCAGCTGTCATGCAGATTTTCAAACCCTGACCGAGATGGTGAGCCCTCCACCTCTGCACCCCCTTTGGCGTTCATCGCCCTAACCTCGCCGAGGACCGTGAAAACATGCAAAAATCTACTCTCTGCTCGCTCCCTCACACTGCCATGCTTAATCATACGGGCAAAAAAGGAAGCAACCAATAAGAATGCTACAGGGCTCGAATCAATCCGGTTAAAAAGCATAACACAGGACAGAGAGAGCAGCAATATCGAGCTGTACTTTGGCTTTTTCCACTTATTTTGGCTCCTATTTCTGTGCCCCAAAGGAGAATGTTTTCTCCATGAAATACAGAAGGGCAAACACATTAGTGTTTGAGATTATGCATAAATAAATGTTGGCATGTTCCCCTATTTCTCTAATAGGCATTCTTTTATAGGCATTATCACAGAGGCTGGATGGATAGATGGATGGAGAGAAAAGGGAAACAGAGTAGCTAGTCCTACAAACTAACTCTTGCTTACATGCTTGCAGGGTTACTCACACGTAGATGCCTTTTCCCACCCACGCTCACTGACTCCCTTTCACATACACACATGCACACACTGATATGTACAGGATGAAGGGAGATTGAGTGGGAGTGTGTGTTAGAGGGCAGACCAAGGCCTTGGTCCCTCCAGGCAAGCGTAAAAAAAAATAACCCCCATCGTAATAAAACTCTCTGTGCAAAGGAGAAAAGAGGAGGCATTTTCTCTTCCTGTTGCTTCGGCCTCCTCTTGCCCTGCAAGCCTTGGGCTGTAGGAAACTGCTTGACACACTGCTTATCAACAGCTGAGCTATTCCTCTCTTCACAGACACTTGAGCGGGGAAGTCCAGTGTGGTATAGTGTTGACACTGCAACGCTGGAGTTAAAGCCTTATTACTGAGAAACATATTACAATGAAGATAATTATGCAGCATTTCTGGCTTTGACAAAAAGCGACAGCAACCTGCAGACACAAAGCCGAGACATCAAAATAACATTTCCAGTTCACTGCAACGTGACACAACTGTGTGAATAGAACCGACAATCATTGCAAAGCGCTTTCACCAAAGCAGCCATTGATGTTCTCATGAAAAGTTACATTCTTCTCCTGGCCAGACAAAATGCTCTGTCAGTGAACAATGCGAAAACACCCTTCTGGATTATTAATTCTTCAATTTACAGTGAGAAGGGAGGGCTGGACCATGGAAAGGAGAAATAAATGGCTGTAACTGCAGAGACTGCACTGATAACACCGTGGTCGCTTGAGAGAGACCAAATGGACAATAAACAGTCCAGATCAGTTATATGTGTCACAGTGTTCCTGATTCACTTGTACAAAAGTGGATTAAACAGCGGAGCCTATGACTTATTTCTCCTTCCTCTGAGGTACAAGACAATAGAAGATCATATGATTTGGATTATTCATATTTCTGAGAAAGGAAACTGACCAGTGTAGTCATATCCAGACAAACAGCTGGCCCTAATTCCATTCTTCTTATTCTCTCTACCTTCCCAGTTTATTCGCCCAGTCTAAGAAACTTCAATCTACATCAAGATACTTTTCTTTCTATCTTGTCTGTCCCATCTGTCCCCTTACTATGTGCCCTCCATGCCCAAATTCAGATGTAGCCTGATATTTGATTATCAGATGAAGGGGGATTACAGCTGGATGCTCCTGATAATGTATGATAGATAGGTTGTTACACACAAATGTGCCACATTTATTCTCAAAGATTATCTAAACTTTCTGATTGTTGCCCTTTAGCCCACACAAAACTTAAATCATCTGGTTTCAAGCAGGGTAACACAGAAATATCATTTGGAAAACAAGGTATTTTGGGTCCCGCATAAGAAGGAACACATGAACTAATTATTGACATTTGAGTCATTCTTTCCATTCAGTTATTATTGCGACCTGCTTTGTTTGTTTGTATTCACCATTGAATGAGAGAATAAGGTTTGAATGTGGAAACTGAAATGAGCAACATTTCCTGTTCTGAACTGAAGCCGATGTGCCCTTGAGCAAGGAATTTAACCCAGTAATTGCTCTGGAGAAACCTTTAAAAGTACAGCATTAAATGTTTGTTTGTACTGGGCAGCATCCAGGACATAATGTGTGTAATGGTGTGAATGTGAAAAAGGACAGCACTTATGTGCGTGCCATTCTTTCAATAAATAATTATTTCACAAAAAGAAAACCACAGTCCACTTAATGGTCTGTTTTTTGCACAAAGCTTGTATCTACAATTAAAATTTCCTTTGCGACTGACCTGTTGTGGTCAAAATGTGGAAATCTACTTCAAGCTGAAACACTGGCAGTGAATTATAATGCTATGTATAAATGTGCTTCAACAGAAAATTATTTATTTAAATTTTTTAGATGGAAATGCTTTTGCTGCATATTAATGAAAATATCAGCACAAATCACCATTCAGCCAGAATAATAATACACCAAAAAGTCTTATTTGTCAAAGCTATGTTGCTCTGACAGAAAAGAGCGCCTTAAAGAATTCACAATTATGACACAACTCCATTTTACTAATCTGTCACTATCCCATTTGCCCCCTTCCCATCTTACTTGCAGTCCAGTCTCTCAATCTCAAAGTGCGGGTTGAAGTTGAGGACAATGCGCTGGGAGGGCTCTGGTGCTGTGATGATCCAGTGACAGTTCTGGTGAGGGGGGTACTCCAGTGGATATCCAGGGGAAGTGATGTAACCCGCCTTGCTGGCATCTAAAACACCTCCACATTCTGTAGCTGTGATGGAGACAGAGCGAGACAGAAGGGTGTTCATTGATCATAAAAAAAAGACAAAATACAGAGACTGAGCACATTTTTTATTTTAAATATCACCATGCTGCATTTCTACATCTGTTATTTCCATAGCAGGCTAATATCAGACCATATAAATTCTGTGTAACTGGTGCAGTCCCAAGAGCAGTGACTCAGAGAATGCTCCTTCATTTTCTGTATGAAGATGTGATGAGCAACAAATGAACAGTAAAACAAAGAAAGCAATTTAGGCTGTCAGTAAGGAGGAAATTGGAAAAACTTCTCCATTGTGGATTGTGAATGCTAGCGGGGCCACCTGGGTAAGCTATTAAAACAATAAAAGATCATCACTGCTGCATTTGCTGGGCGCCCACACATGGACACGCACACTCACAGAGAAACACACACAGTGTCTCTTTCACCCTCTTCCACACCCAGGCTCTTATCTCTCTGGTTCCCCGTTGGGACTGTTGTCCAAGTGTAATTGTTGCTCCGGCAAGCCAATCTGCAAACATTAGGACACATTCCCCGATCCTATCGTGCTCTCCCAGGAACAATAGTCTGCCAATGGCATTGCTCGGAAGACTTAGACAGGAAGTGACACACAGACTGCCTGTCTAGCGGGGTTCTGAGGGTCACCTCGACTCTGTAATGAGAAGCTAACATGGCAACAAAGGCCCTATTCTTTGCGTATGCCCTGACAGCTACGGCAGCTCTCAAGCTTTGTGTTATCTCCTATAAACACATAAACTCACATGCGCATACAACAGGAACATGTATATGTGTATTGTGCATGCGCACACACCCACTGGGACATCTCACACACATACACACACAGCTGTGTGCACAATAATTCTTTTATTACTTTTGCACTGCCAATAGATTTGCAGGCATTATTATTCTTTACAGAGGCAAAGGCAAAACGTGTTCTCCATGACAACTGCGAGGGGTGGTTTAGCTCTACCTAACACTGTAAATATATGCATGTGAGTGTGTGTGTGTGTGTGGTGGCTAATCCATCACGGGAATCTCTAAATCTAATGAACTTTGTAATATTGAACTCCAAGAGTTTTTCTTTTATATTGTACCTGGTGTTGGTCAATTGAAGAAAAAGGATGGAAAAAGGGAAAGGAAAGGAAGGAAAACAGTGATTTATCAGGTAACAAACTGAAGTTTAAGGTATGGTACCGTTAACAACTACCAACTAGTGGGCTTAACCACTCAGCCCCTCAGCTGAGCCTATTCTTGACATAAATGGGTTGATATTCTTGTCTGTTTCTTTCAAATTTCTGTGAAAGCATCAATAAAGGAAGCGAAAAAAAAAAAAAAAAAACAGCACCAAAGGCTTGAAGTGTAATAGACCCTTCAAGTGTTGACATTTCCACCGCCTATTGTGCTTAAAAGGCACACTTAAGATTCTCTGACATTTGATAGAGCTGCGATGGCTTCCTTATTTTGTTGCTGTAGAGGAGCAACGCCCACGTTCACACACCAGGCACATACAGCTGCTGGTGATTTCATGTGAATACAACTCCAGTCGCCCACATGTGCATGCACACATACACACACAAATGTACAACATACACACACAATTTCAGCGTTGTGTGTACATCACTGTGCTTGCGTGTAGATGGTTGCATGCTTCAACACATGCCCATGAATTTGTGTACACACACACAGTCACTGCTCTATGTTCAAACGGCCACCCACACACACACATCTAAATGCATATAGAGAGCCTGTCAATCATAAGGGTCGGCAGTGGGGGAAAAAATAGCTAACTGAAATTTTTCAAAAAGATAGCAGGGATGGCAAAGAATGACAGAGACAGAAAGCCACACACACACAGACATCTCTTTATCTGCTGCGGTTGTGCAGACAGACCATCACTGTTGGGAAGCCTGTGGAGGGAACGGTGTTCAGGAGGCTATCAGCACGCAGAGCCCCGACAGATTAAGCCATTTGGGGAGAATCCTGCAGCCTCAACACTTTTCCCAAAAGCTGCCCATTCAATGGCCTCTAAGGAGGATGAAGAGGAGGGGTGAAGGGAAGAGGAGTGGAGGAGTGGGAAAAGAAGGGAGAGAGGGATTACAGTGTGGAGGAAAATTGAAGAGCGAAGGACGTAGGAAGAAAGCAAAGAAAAGGGATGAAGAAGTGCAGAGGGAGAGGAGAAAGGGTGGATTGAAAAGATGGGGGAGACAGAGAGGCAATAGATAAAATATGAATTGAGAGAGAAGGGTGAAGATTGATCGGAAGAGGGACGAGAGTGAAGGTGGAGGAATGGGTTGATGCACAAGGGTGGGTGTGAGGAAGAGCGAGGATCAGAGACAGCCAAAGTAAGAGAGACAGAGAGAGAGAGAGAGAGAGAGGCGACACAGGTGATGAGAAAGTGGAAATACAAAGAGTGAGGAGGAGAGAGAGAGATGGCACAAAGGGACTGTGTGTGCGTCTGATGCACAGAGAGCCTGACGAGCCTCATTAAGACATGCCTGCTATCCAGCGGCTCCCTGTAGACACTGACCCCACTGGGAAACCTCTGTCTGTCAGCTGACACACACTGGCCCTGGCTGTGTGTGTGGTGTTAGAGTTCGTGTGTGTTTACTAAAAAATATGAAATTTTAGGAATGAATGCAGCAGAAATATTTGAGTTACATTTTGATACTTTTGACAGATGTGTATTTGTTTTGTAATTACTAATCAGATACTTGCAAACTATACATACATGGATGTGTGTGTGTGTGTGTGTGTGTGTGTTATTGTGTTAAGCAGAATGTTTTAGTGAGAAGAGAACTTGTGTTGGATGAGTAACACAGGGGAATCACTTAGGAGCTGCCAGCGAGCTTCATGAATTACACTGTCTCTTCTATTAGAAGAGCCCATCTGTCTACAAACTCACACACACACAAGTGCCACATATGTTCCTACCATGCAGGAACCAAAACCCTATTACAAGAGAACAATGCCACTACTGTGTGTGTGTGTGTATGTGTGTATGTGTGTGTTATACACTGCAAGACTGAGGGTGTTTTTGCTGTAGTGTGTTTTTCATGATTATGAGTGTGCAGTGTGCAATGCAAATGTGTATACGTCTCTGCGTCGCTTCAGACTGAGCCGAACCCAGAGATGTCTTTGTACGCACTGTGTGTCTTTATCTTCATTATCTGAGAAATGTGCCTATGTCTGCATGTCTCAGCTCACGTTCTGTTGTGTGTGTCTGTGTGTGTGCACGCCTGTGCTCTCATTTCTATTAGCTGCCTTATCAGGGAAATACGGCGTCACACTCGGGGGTAAGCTGCGAGTGTGAGGAGAGTCCCTGATAAATCCCTCCATCATTCCTAGTGGCTCACTCCCCTACACCCTGCCCCCCGC
This sequence comes from Helostoma temminkii, assembly GCA_900302695.1. NCBI lineage: Eukaryota > Metazoa > Chordata > Actinopteri > Anabantiformes > Helostomatidae > Helostoma > Helostoma temminkii. Next base: position 42,224 of record OMLM01008240.1, read on the forward strand.
CCCCACCTTAATTAAAAAGTGCTATCGCCCAGAGTAAGGGAATGAGAAGGGAGAGTGGGCAGCACCCATCCATTCAGTCAGGGGTTGTCTCTCCGACTGCTTTTAATCTCACCCATTCCACACTAGACTGGACCCAAGGAGAGGAAGACGATGAGGAGGAAGGGTGGAGAAAAGATTGGGTGCTTTTTGCTTTAAGACCTTTATGCTGAGGCAGAATGACTACACTACTACAGATGTAGTAGCAGCAAGTGTGTAGGAATTAAAAATCTGCATTATTAAAAAACGGACACGCAGTTTGATAGATATCACTGTTTTCAATACTTCCTTTATCTGAAGAACAGCAGTTAGAGAATAATA
>OMLM01008240.1:57158-67992 GCA_900302695.1 Helostoma temminkii
AAATAATAATAATAAAAATGATATTTTTGATTGTGAGATTATTTTGTGTGGATCAGGGCTATCTCAGTTTTCCAATAGTGTCATGTAGTCCACCTGATGATTTTGTAATTATTATTTTAAATGTCCAGCTTCCTCCCACAGAGCAAAGATATACAGTTTAATTAGGTACTTGCCCAGAAGTGTGAATATGAATGTGTGGTTGTTTCAGTCTCTATATGTCAGCCCTGAAATAGAGTGGTGACCTGTTCAGGGTGTGTGTACGAATGGATAGAGATTATTATTTTTAAAAAATGCCCATATTTAAATATTTAAACATATTTTTAGTATGACTTTGCTGACACTGTTTTAACTTATTTTCTTCTCTCAAAGCTACAAAATGGATTTATATTGAGTACTTGTGTGTTGTGTTAAATAAAAGTTTTTTTAAATGTATTCTGCACAGAGCAACGCAGGTTCAGCATAGAAATATTGCTTTTCTGTTTGCTTGCTCAGATCAATATTGTTTAAACTGCTTTGCCATACATCTGCCTTGGCATAACAGTGCAAACAGAGATGTCATCTTTTAAGACCTTTTCTTGAAAAAGGCTCTTCTTGGTGTCATATTTATTTTAGCAGATCTCCTCTGGGTGATAGTTCGGTTAAGTGGGGAGCAGTCAGAACTGCTTTGAGTTATTTAGGATATCACATAAAGACAGCTATTATTAACATTAGGATATTAATTATGAATGAGTAAATGATACTGTTAATGCTTTCTTATACAACTCAGCCAGGAGCATTAAGCTGTTTATAGTTAAAATCACCATCTTAGAAATTGGTGATGCTTTTAAATAGTTTCACAGAAGCTTTGTTGATCTATACCATGTCTAATATCCACTGGAAAACATCTTTAGGACTAAATATTGTTCAAACAATACACACACCGGTGGATCAAGTCTTGAATTTTCTGCTTATAGGCTGCATACTGTGAATTTTGAGATAGGCTAAATCTGATGAGAATGACTAGAGTAAAATAAACCTCCTGTGGTGCACAAACTGACACAATGGGAATATGCCCCAAGGTCAGAAGTCTTCAGAATTGATATTATTTATTTCTTAACGAATTATCAGTTAATTAGTAAATTATTGTGTCTCCTCAGGCAGCATTCACTGATTGGATGACCTAATATCCAGTCTGCTGATATTAAGAGCAGACTTATTTAAGTATTTGATATTGCTGGTGTAGTACGATCTGATTTTCTGATCAAGAATGAATGCTTCTCTCTTTCTGCTGTGTCAGAAGTCAGTTATAAACAGGTGATTGATTTGATTGATGAATCATCTATTTTTCCTAAACACTTCTAGACTTACTGCTCAATGTGCGATGCTTAAACATCACAGTCAGACAGTTGCCTGTGAACACCCTCATTAGTGAAAAGATGCTAAATATATACATTCAATCCTCAGAGTGGAGTCTGATATGTGTCACTGTTCACTTTGGATGCTTTTGAGATAAATTTTGCTGCAGAGCTGTGAGTTGGAAGCATCTCCCTTGGTTTGGCAGGGTTTCACTTGCTTTAGTGTGTGTGTGCCGTCTGTAAGTTAAGAGTCAAATGTGGTTCAGTAGCTGTTAACCCAAGGGCTATCTCTGAAGAAGATAATGTCATTGGAGTGAAGAAAGTTCTTTTAAAAAGTTGATTTGATTTGGAAAGAGTGTCACCTAATTAGCTGGGTATTTTAACCGCTTTGAGGAAAAATATGGTTTAAGGAGTCAATACTGGAGTAAATGACTTAACTTATCTCTTGCGGTGTGTGTGTGTGTGTGTGTGTGTGTGTGAGAGAGTGAAAGAGACAGTGACAGCGTGAGGGGTGGTTTTGTAAAACAGAACATTATCTTCCTCTCCCTTTCTGTGTCTTTCTGCGCCTCTCACCTCTGTTTCTTTTGAAGAGGAAGCAACAATGGCACCATTAAGTGTCTGAGGGGGTCTTTCAAGTGAATGGCCCCTAAATGATCCTTTCAGCAGCCAGTCAGAGAAGGGGGAGGGGGGTGGTGACGGACCAGGGGTGAAGGAAAGGGGGGGTTAAGTAGTTGTAAAGAAGGACAACCTTAATTCCGTTAACTCAGTTCCTTATGTCTTAATACCAGTTAATAGTAGCCCGGTACTTTTGACTGTTAACTCATTGTTCATCTGTAACTTTTATGATCATCCAGAGATTTGCAAAAAAGTCAGACTGGTTTTTGTTAGCTGGACCCAGAAAGGAGGCTAGAAGAAGTCTTAATTAAAATAACAAGGCAGATGGAAAAGTAGGTGAGGAGAAGCAGGGACTGGGAACAAATGAAGTAGATGGAGTTTGTCCTCCTCTCTGGTAGGTGGCACTAGTGGGACAATTCACATAGGAAACAACTGAGAGTACAAGAAGCAGCTGTTGTAATCTTAGAAGGACAAACCATCAGAAGAGAAGAGGAATGAACCAATCCAGATGGTGGTAACAGAAGAGAGATGAGGAGTAGTTGTGTGAGTCCAAGATGGCGTCCTCTAGATATGGCATTCTCCAAGTGGTCCATTTGTGAAGGAAGTCCAACACCAGATGTCAAAGCTATGACATCAAAATCTAATTTATGGAGCCAGGGGGTCAGAGGCAGCAACAGAAGGTCCAATCAGTGGCGAGTCCACTGAGGGAAACAAGTGAGAATATCTGAGAGTGTCAGAGGACCTGCTTAAATAGTGGGAAGAACACATGAGCATTAATGATTTCAACAGGGACTATCAGCTGAACCAGAGTAAGACCTGAACAGACAGGAAGTAGGGTCATGGGATTCCAAAATAAAGACCAGAGGCAAGAAGTCAGAAACATCCCCTGGTTTGACACCCTTCATCACCCTGAGTCACCCATTGACTGAAATTAAAAACTGGGGATGCAGCCAATCATTTTAGCTTCACTACCTCTCAAACAAATAGAGAAGTTTGTTGCAAAGTACAGTGATAGTGTATATAGCCCCTCTTAACACTGTTAAGGAAAGCAGTCATTGTGTGGGTCATTACACTGAGAGGCTGAGACGTCCTACAGGGAACTTAATTGTCCAGAGAAGGAAACTCTGTGCTGGAAAAACCTGGACATTTTGTCTCCACTGTCATAAGAACAATCCTCTGCAGGTGGCTGCTGCCTTGGAGGCCGTATGACCTCATGAACCAGTGGGCAGAGAGATATCTCAACTGCAAGTGGTGCAGAATGAAAACATTTAAAGAAAGGCGGGATACATTTACTCTAGCTGAAGTTTACTTTATTGATCCCGTCTAGTAGATAATGGACGGATATATAACCTAATCCTGACGGCTTTATCACTCTTAGAAACATATTAAACATGAAAATACTTGGACAGTATTGATACTCAACACAGATAAAGTATCTTTCACTAACACTTGAGCTTGAACTGAAGTCTACTTAGGCAAGTACCATTATGCTGACCCAAGCCTTTTCGCAGAAAACAAACCCGAAATGAACATTCATAGTTTTTTTGAGTTATGGCGATGTTTAGTAGGAGTGGGTGTGAATGAGAGGGGGAACCGGAATAACAAAAAGGGAGGAAGAGAAGAAATCATAATGCATCGGGAGCAAAAAGAAGGAGAGAAACTGTCATATCTCTGCTGTAATAGGGGAAAAGGAGCCTTTACTGATTGGAGTTGCCATGGCAATGGCTGGCACCCAGTGTATGTGTGTGTCTCTCTTTGTGTGTGTCTATGCCTGATTGTATGTCTATGTGGGGGTGTTTGTGTACTTGAATATACTTCTGAGCATCTGGAAATGTTTGTTAGTGTGTGCGTGGAGGTGGGGGTTTGAATGGGGAATCTTGTTGGTGGATTATCAGTGTTGTCAAAGGTAAATAAAGAAGGGGACCACAGAGGCACAACAAAATGCTACTAGCCTGCTCTGTGGATGGAACACACACTGTACACACATAACCAGGGGAGAAAAAGGTGAACAGAGGGAGAGATGTTGATCTTTTACACAGATGCGATGGCAACATTGTCCTCAACTTTCACGCTGCTACGCATGTCGAACCGATTGAATTGGAAATGAGAAGACAGAAAGACACAGACAAAGCACAGGCCCAGAAAGAGAGAAAGCTTGGATGTCCACAAGTGAGAATAAATGTTTGTCCAAATCTTCACACAGCGCCACAGTTGCCTGTTCAAATGCAAGCTTCTGCAAGCCAGAGAATCTAGATCGCATTAGCCAAGATAGAGAGAACTTAGCAAGAAATAAATGTAAATGAATATACAGTCTGTACATTTGAAGGGAATTGTCCAGGGCAAACACACACACGTAAATAAAAACAAAAGTAATCTGGTTCATAACAATACTTTGTGTTGATGCAACTTTTTCACAGCAACATATACATAACCAAGTCAATGTGAAGCATTTGGAGTATATTTGTAATCCAACTGGTCTCTGACAGCAATACACAAACAGCCCACACTCCACCTCTATTGGTAATGACTGCAGCCACACTCATTATTTTTAATCCCAGGTCCTGGGGTGGTTACCATCTAAAGGTCATGACGATAGCCTCTAATTGTTTTTGGGGGTCACAAACCTGTTTGTCGAAGTGTCTAAGCCAGCGCCTCGTGTATCATGCTCATTATTAATAATGGCCACAGTGCTGCAGCGTCTTGTGGCCTGCTTGGGGTCGATATGCTTTCAGTTTGAACGAGGCAAACTCTAAAACTGCCGGTTTGGAGGTGGGCTGAATGCCATGCTGCTAAATCCCACACAGCAGCAGAATAATGAATGTGTTGGATCTATTAGTTAGACAGTGTTTTGACATTCAGATTTTTTGGATGAGGTTCTGCTATACCCTTCCCGCAGATCACCTGTCAATCAACAGTGTATGCATCACTGTTTTTGTACTGACAATTTGTTGTGGCGCGTTTGTAGTCCTTTTAACTTTTAGTGGCTGTCATCGCTCGTGCTAACAACCAAGTTCTTCTGTTTAACATAAAATATATATCTTGCAGTGTGCAAAAGGACTTCAGAAGGAAATACCCAGCCGACATTCTAGTCTATCATCCAACAAACCCAATAGTGAGTCCAACAGTCACAACAGCAAAGTGCTTTTTAAAAATACACAGGACTTAATTAAGAAACAAAGCATTAGCTTGTGGGGGCAGCAGTTGGTAAAGTGGTCTCCCATTGACTCTAGGGTTGGCGCTTTGCGACCTGACTCCTCCTGGCCATATGCTGCAGTGTCCCTAGACAAGACACTGAACATCAAAGAAATCTAAAAAAAACCCACCCAGTGAGGTTGCACAAGCCAGTGCTCTCTTACCCCTTCTCCAGCGAGTCAGTCCCAGGGCTGGTCTGGAGGTGCTTCAGTTCACACCAGTTCTTTGCATCTTGACATCCAAAAAAATGGTTAACATTAACAGCCAATGTTCTGTTGTAAAAACAATCACTTTTTTGAACATAATTGCAATATACATAGAGAGCATAATGAGCAAATCACAACTGTTAGTAGCAACACTTGTACAGTGACATTGTAGCTGATACTGTGCTTGGCATAGGGCTGCTGTGACAGCAGACTGCAGCAAACCAGTTCCTACGTTGAACCAATTCTTAACCAACACTTACACCTAGTTCATAAAGGGGTAACTGAGTGCCAGTCCCAAGCTTGGTATAAGGCATCTGGTTATATACAGTATGAGCGGACCAAGATCTACTGCCAATGCATTTTGATCCAGTGTCTTAAAGACAAATCCATACACAGTTATTGTACGTAACTGATCGTGATCACAAGGTTTATAATATCCAAGCTTTGAAGCAATAAACAACAATAGACCTGTCATTAAGAAAAGGCCAGTTTCAGTTTACATTCTCAATTCCTGCAAAAAAAATATAACAATCTGCCTCAGCCTGTTGTCACTTTACTTCCACTTCAAATCATCAGCTGCTGTGGGAAAGTGCTCACGTTCATAAATCATTCATTTGTTATTTTGCAACCCAGATATGGAGGAGATGAATGCGATGCAGTCTGCAGCCTTCTATCCCACAATATAACTGTCTTTCCTGCTCTGTGTGACTGTGATAGAAAATCCCGGTGCAGGTTTCTGACATAGTAAATGTCAATCTCTCAGAAGTTTGTGAGGAGACTTCCTTCCACGCGGCCACAAGAGGCTTTTTGTGACAGCTTCAATACCATAATAATTAAGCCGAGGTTGGAAAGGCAGGCTAAAACTGGGATTCCATTTGCAGCCACTTCCATGTAGTGTGACTGCGTGTGGCAGCGGTGGTGGGGAGGGTTGCAGAGCCGATCCACAGCAGGCCAACACAATGGACTGGCAGCTGCTGTAAATGATAGCAAGGTCATCATTACCGCAGCCGCTCTATCAGGACTGAAAGTGCAAATGTGTGTGAGAAAGGAGAGAGTTGGCAAGCGTGTGAAAGAGTGCAACTACATTTCCATTCATTTGTGAAAGGCTTTTGAGAGGACTTTTCAAACTTTCCAAGCTGAGCAATAAAATACAAGTTAAATTAATTTCCAACAACTTTATTGGTGCACATAAACTATCACCAAATGAGCGACATGTGTTGAAGGGTGATGGTGGTAGTGCACTGTTACATCTAACTTTCTCCCCTCTTTTCATGTCAACATATTGCATCTCATATTGTCTGGAGACTTTTATGAGTGTACTGCATCTGGGATCACAGCCAAAACCTCTCCTCATTCATCTTACCTGTACATTTAAAGCATAAACTCTTCACTGACAAACATGAAAACGCTGCTGGAGGGAATAGAAACTAGTCAAATTCTTGCTTTTTTACTGCAGTTTTTATGATGTGACACATCATGATGTGCAAAAAAATACTTGGAAATCTGGCTAGTGTGTGAGTGGGGTGTGAAACCGAGAAAAAAACGAGAGGTGTGTGCATGAACAGAGGAACAGACTGTACCTGTGAGTTGATGGCTCTGACAGAGAGTGAAGTGGTTGTTATTCAGGTGTTTTTCCTCAGTGATGGAAACTCTGACCCGCCACAAGTTAACTCTTTGCTTGGTCGTTTCTTGTTTGGTGAATGAGAAATGCAGACAAACAGATCAGCTCGTGGCATTTACTTTTTAAAGTCGGTCGACCGCCATTTTACAGGTGTCTTCACATATTATGGCTGGTTAGACCAATGAGAGGGATTATTATGGAATGTACATTGTTGTACCCTTTAAAATCAACCTCACACTTAATCACAACAAATGTCATCTTAAGGCACTAAGGTAAAATATATAGAATTATTTAGAAAATCCAACAAATCCCACTTGACCAGCACTAGGAGACAACAGAACCAGGCTCAAGGTGGGTGGCTATCTGCCCCGACTGGTTGGGGTGAGCGAAAGCGAAACATGCAACAAAACAACACTTAACTAAGTGAAAACATGTGTGCGTATGGACCACAGGTGCCTTTAACAAAAGCCATTTAACACCAATTGAAATCTTATTTTCACTGATCTTCAGTGGTTTAACCTCTCACTCTTCTGGAATCACATACTGTAGAAACGTCACTAGACAGTTGTGTGTGGTTACAACGCACAGACAGTGGAACAAGCTCCACTTCATTATGGGGAACGTAACGGCAACAACAGTCACTGTCCTTTAAAGTTCTGTTTTAGCCCATCAACTTGTGACTCGTCATTTGTTGCTGTGTATTTAGATTGCAGTTTATCAGAGCTTGTGGAAATTAAAACAAGGAGGCTGCAAAACCAAAACAAAGGTCCAAAAAGCTCAGTAGAACAGAGGTGGGTGATTACACACACACACAACCGTCCTGAAGGACTTTTTTCAGTTCAGATGTCATTTGGTGTGATTTGATCATCCTGTGAACTGAAAGAAAGCTTGTTTTTCATACGCACAGAGATATTTTAATAAAGAAAGGCAGAGGGAAGTTTAATATGTACCCTAAACTAAACCCACAAGGAGTCAGATGAAAACTGGTGAAGTTGCCCTTTAAGATCAGTATATTCAGCACGTTTTTTTCACCAGGTGACAAACATCTAGCTATAATTGTAAATGATGAAAGACCATGAAGATCGCACACAGATTTAGCCTAGTTTTCAGGCAGCAGAAGAAAGAAAGCCCTTCTAAGACAATGCTTATAGCGCTGCACCATCTATTGGGTGTACTTATATGTCCTGGCCATTATCAAGGCTGTTATTTTCAGTGACATACTCATTTCTACTATAGCCCACTTCATGAATAACAAACAGCGCGTTTTAATTTTTTATCACCGTCTTTGTAATGATCATAAAAGGAAGCCTGGATTTGACGAACTCCGGAATGTAAGTAGCAAATATAAGAGATTCAACATGGGACAATGGCTGTGCGCCGCCACACAATCTGGTCCTAAAGCAGGAGAGTAAAATTCCATCATGTAAACACAGAAGCAGGGTACTGAAAATGTCACATTAGCTATATTCATTAAAATCTTCCTGCTATGCTTCACCATACTCTAGATTTCCTTCTGGTGCAATAAGTTTTTTAATGAATTGGCCAGCATCCAGCAGCACAATATCACCCCAACAATAGCAGCCTTTGCATGGCATTAAATATCTGATGGGCCCTGCCGATTTCTCTGCTGATGTGAAGTGCTAAATACGGAGATGCCATTAGTGTGGGCCTGGCAGTCCTCAGCCATTATCTTAGCAACGCCGTCTTGACATAAACATTTTGGAGGCAATTAAAGATTCTGTGTGTGTTTTTGTGTGTGTGTGTAGCTGTCAAAGAGCAATTACGGTGACAATGTCCTCAATGTGGTTCTGACTCATTTTCATATCAGAGGAGACCGTGATGTTTCACTATTTGATTAATGTGTTTTCAGAAGGACGTGAGCAGAACATTGGGACGTTTGCAAAAAAAAAAAAAAAAGAAAGAAAGAAAAAGTACACGCAGGAAAACACATTTGAAATCACACAATGCCGCATACAAACACACACTCAGATGAGATGGATGCGAAGCGGTAAATGGCTCTTAATTGATGCACTACATGCTTTGTTTCATTATTTACAGGCGGGCCTCATTATTCTAACATTCCCAACTCTAAGTACTCCGCAGAGCTGCTTCCATATGATATAAACAAATAAATACAGGAGCCCAGAATAGCAAATGACCCTCCTTCATCATTGTGGGAGGTTGGCGTGTGGTTGCATGTGTTGGGGTAGTGACATTTACAATTATTTTACAGGTGTGACAGTTTTGAGGTGTGTGTAGGATCCTCCTTTGAGGAGGATCATGTCCAAGGTCTTAGAGTATTTTCACATTTTCTGACAAAATAAACAGTATAGGTTAATGACAACAGCAGATGCATATAACTCTGTGTGGGTGTCTCGCTAGAACTTATAGAAATACAGGCTAAATATACATTATTTGTGTTGAATGTATAAAGCTGTATGTGTGCAAAGTTCTGTTTACTATATCATCATCGTTCAACCGTCTCAGTAGTTTCTGTTTGCTCCACCAGTCTTTACACTGCTTCCAAAAAAGCTTATTTTCGCAATGGAGGGAAAATGATGTATTCAGATCTGCTTATTATGGACTTGGTTAATGTTAATGATCATAACAGTTCAGCGGCTCATACATCACAGCACATATTCTCCAACCCATTAATTCTTTAAAATGAAAGGTGTTAATGTGTTTCATAATGCTAATAATGACCTGTAATCTGCTTTACTCCCCCTGCCAGCAGTCATATTACAGGAGTAGGCGTAGATTTTTCCAAATGATGTAAACATGGCATTATAAGAAAATTAGAGGGAGAAAAAAGAGATCATATTCCAAGTCGAAGATTTTCAGATACTTTGCTGTGTGTGGTCACGTGTGGGTGTGACTGGGATAATGTTATTCCACAGTGTGTGTGTGTGTGACATGTTGGGGTAGGCCTTAATTGTAGCAGGGTGCGGTGCCAGACTGGCCATTATGAGGCTGAATCTTGATCTAATCCACAGAGTTAGTGGCCTTAAATAGATAATGCTCCTGTACTGGGGTCCAGTCACTGGGGAGGCTGAACATATGGTCTATACGAGTATGTGTGTGTGTGTGTGTGGGACAGTGGGTGCATGTGTGAGTACATGTACAGGAGTAGACAGCTGAAACCACGCCAAAAGCACAACGGCATGCCTGAAGCATGAGCAGCAAACTTTCCAGAGTAACTGAGACCCCCAGCTGGTCTCTACAGACGGGTGTAACTTTAACAGAGCTACGCTCCACTAACATGTACTGACAGTCTGGATCCAAGCGGAGGATGGACTGTGCAGGACCTGAGGAAGATGAAAACAGAGACTGAGATGGAGAGAGAGAAAGAGAGAGACAGACTGACAGGGAAACAGAGTGAGAAACACAGCGCCAGACAGATAAAAACGCAACAAGTGTAAGAAATGCCATGTGCAAAGAGAAAAAAAAATCAAATATAGAGAAAAGAATACCTGCCAGGAAAAACAGAGCAGAAGAAACACCAGTGTGCCCCAAATTGCAGAGCTGGGCCATTAGAGTAGCTTGTCAATCACGACCCCCTCGACAGCAGGTGAGCTGAGGTTTAACTGATACACACACAGATGAGTCAATTATAGGCCGAGAGGCAGAATGTCACGGCCGCCTGGACACTAAACCTACGGCTTAACCTCCTCACACGGCATCAATATGTTTCATCTGAGGGGAAGAGGAGGAGGATCTGGACACCACTGGACACTGAGGGTGTGCTGTCACACAAATTAAAGCACTAATGTCCTATTTTTGTTAAATGTGCTCTTGTAGTTTTAGGATTTATGAGAGAAGATTTAATTTTAACCACAGATTCATATTCCAACATAGTTTGGTATCAG
>OMLM01008241.1:3086-30990 GCA_900302695.1 Helostoma temminkii
TGCTCTCAGTGAGGACTGCAGGACTGTGAAGAGTCCTAACTGAAGATATTAGGCTGCTAATTCATTACCTATAAAGTTGCCCTTTTATTAACATATCCTAATGTTTTTTTATATTCATTTTTAATTTGTGTTGTTTTTATCAATTGTTTTTTAATATATTTATTGTATTTATATAAATGTTCTGCTCTTTTCTTTTGAATGATGTTTGCTGTGGGTATTTCAAACAATGTTACTGGTTCAATGCCAACACTAAAGCACAAATAAATGCTTTAATATATGTTGTTTTTTATGAACTTATTTTACACATATTCTCGGTATAGTTTTAATAATTTAAATGTTTAAATATATATAATAAAAGGTTTACATGTTAAAAATATCTTGCCAATTGGTATCTATGTTTATAAAGTTAAAAGGGAGAAAAAAGTCAGTCACGTGATCCAACATGTTTGTGACGTCGGGGAAAGATGGCCGCTCCCATCGGAAAAACGCTGGTTCTTTAATCAGATTTACTCCCAGAGATTTAATGACTGTTCTAGTTTAAACTGTTTTTCTGTAACCGTACTCTGTCTGGCCGCGTTGTGGCAGCTGTGGCAGCGATGAAGACCTTTTGTGGAAGAGCCAACCCGACCACTGGAGCTTTAGACTGGGTGGAGGAGAGCGAGGAGTATGACTACCACCAGGAGATAGCCAGGTAGCACTGAGCTAGCATCCAGCTAGCATCCAGCATGGAGACAAGCTGCTGTTGACACTTTAGAAAATAACGTGTTATCATGTGTACTGTTAGTAAAAAAATAATTTGGCTTACAGGAATTGTTTATGTTTGTAAACAATTAAAATGAACTTTATGTCAACACATTTTGACATTGACTATGGCTTGCTGCTTATCCAGTATGGCTTCATACATGTATGCTTGTACATTTACTTATGTACAGTACATGTACTGTACAATACTTTCAATTACATGTGTGGTTCATTTGTTTTCACATAAGATGTCTCTTTTTATAGGACTGAGAAAATCAACTTTAAGGTGTACAATAGTAAATAAAGTACTTCAAAAGTACTTCAAACTGAGGATACCTTAATTAAAGTCTTAAAATACATATATAATAATATATAAGGAAGTAGTAACAATGCACAGTGAGCGTTTTTACTTTTAGTACTTAGTATAATAATAATAATAATAATAATTTTTGTACTTAGTATGTAGCAAACTTTAGTATATTTTAATGCAAATATGTTTGTTTTACTTAAGGAAAAGATCTGAGTACTTCAGTCACAGTGTCAGTGTATTCTAGTGTTGTGTTCACTGAGCTATTCTTGCTATACTCAAAAAATTCAGTGTATCTAGTTGAGCTCAAAGCTGATTCACCACAGTGACACATACATTTGAGGTTATCGAAAATTAAATCAAATCTGAGTTCAGCATGTGTGTTTTTTCTTTCAGGTCCTGTTATGCTGATATGCTGCACGATCATGACAGGGTGAGTGCTGGACATGACCAGCTGATAGCAGCATTTATGTTGTTACATTATTAAGATTTTAGAGTCTAAATGGTATAAATATGTATATCTACACCGATCAGCTACATCTTTAATCCTTCTGCCTTTCAGAACAAGAAGTACTACCAGGGGATCCGGGCGGCTGTGTCCAGAGTAAAGGCTCGTGGTGAGAAGGTGATCGTCCTAGACATCGGGACAGGAACAGGTCTGCTGTCCATGATGGCCGTCACTGCTGGAGCTGACTTCTGCTACGCTGTGGAGGTACGTCTTCTAACATGTGCTTGCTACCTGCGCTGCATCAGCACATTCATATAATCCTCCTCTTTGTCTAATAAAGAGAATGTGTCTTCTGTCTGACATGCAACTTAAGTGAATGAAGAAAATGTTTTCCAAACGTTAGTCAATTTATTTCATTTCTAAAGTTAGAAAAGATGAGTCTAGTGAGGAAGCTCTGCGTACTGATGCTCCACACTGTAAACACAGCTGTGTTGTCACATCGTTGATCTGCATCTGTTTCCTGTGACGCTGTAGCACATCATCACTCAAAAATACAAGCATGCATTAGGCCTGCATTATTTATGACAAAACCATACTGCAATTTTTAATGTAATAAACAAATTATGATAAGATAAGATAAGATAAGAAAACCTTTATTAGTCCCACAATAGGGAAATAGCATTTTTACAACAGCTTAAGTAACTAGAATGTCAGAAAGATAGTCTCCTGGCTTGGTCATTAAGGAAAATTTGTAGATTGATCATTCTGAAAAGTGCTTTTCTCAACTCTAAATGGTGACATTGCTAATTTTATAAAAAAAAATATTATTAAGATGCTCTCTATGGATGCAGCATTTGATCATATCAACAGAAGGTTGATATATATTGCACAGATTTTTAAGGGTCGAGTTTGAACAACTTAAACAAGAGTTCGGCCTGTGATTTCTACAAATACCTACAACTGAGGCTCTATATTCAGGCACACAAGGAATGGGGTAATATATATAAAGATGAGGACTGGGAGGAAACATTTGTAACAGGATATAAATTGATTGGAAGGTAAAATAGAGGTATTTTGACGCCCCTCTTATTACCTCAAAATACACCAGAGGATCAGATTTATGTTGGAGATATTGTGGGTTGGTGGGAGGATAAAATCTCCCACCAACCCACAATCCATATACCATTATATATCCATATATCCATTCATCCATATACTTTGGGATTGCCCCAGAACTTTACATTTTTAGAAAAAGGTTAAAAGAGAAATGAAAAATATCTTGCATACCGTACTTGAATAGATTTTGTGGTTTGCATATTGGGTATATTACCTAATGAACAAATGGACAGAGACATGATCTATGTGGTCAAAATTCTGCTCTTAATAGCAAAGAAAACAATAACTGCCTCCTGGTGAAGACTGCAACCTCCCAGTAGAGAGCAATAGAGAGAGAGAGTAAAAAAGGTTTATATTATGGAGATCACAGCAAATCAAGCTAAGCTAGCAAAATATGGGCACCAACACAACAAATGATGATGGAATGGTAGAAACCTCTCCCCTCTTTTGCTTGTGTTTCTTATGTATCTATTTATTTGTTATTATCATTATAATTATTAATATTGAATATCATTTATTTATTTATTTATTTGTATTTGACTTCACCAACACCACTGTATTACTCTTATGTATCCTGTCCTTTATCTGTATCTTAATATATGTATTAAGGAAATAAGGAAACTATAAGAAATTATAAGAACATAAAATGTTTTTCATCTGTATCGTGGGAAATGATCCAGTCAAGCGTTCCCTCTGCTTCCTATGCGCCTGCAGGTGTTTAAGCCCATGGCTGAAGCAGCCCAGTGCATCGTGGAGAAGAACGGCTTCTCCGACAAGATCAAGATTATTAATAAACACTCTACAGATGTCACTGTGGGGTCAGGTCAGAGAACACACACAGACACACAAACACAGAGCTGCACTGTATGACTAGCTGACATTTGTCTGGTGGGAAATGCATGCATGTCTCATCTTCCACAACTTGCAGGTTTTGTCTTCGTCCAGTCTGATGACGTGTCGTGTATCTGATTTCTGAGCAGATGGAGACATGCAAACGAAGGCCAATGTCCTGATCACAGAACTGTTTGATACGGAGCTAATAGGTGAAGGAGCCCTGCCCAGCTATGAGCATGCTCACCAAAATCTGGTCCAGGTGTGTGTGTATGTGTATTTTTACAGCGTGTTAGATTCATTTTAGCTAAAGTGAAATGCACAGCTTATGGCTTCCCTCGACCGTGCAGGTGGGCTGTGAGGCGGTTCCTCACCGGGCTACTGTCTACGCCCAGCTGGTGGAGTCGGAGCTGCTCTGGAGCTGGGCCCAGCTGCAGCCGCTGGAGGTAGAAGGAGCCCGTCTGGTGCCTCCTCCTTCTGTTGGCCGCTGTGCCGGAGCTCATTCTGTGTGCGACATCCAGCTGAGCCAGGTGTCTCCTCGTAGCTTCACCCCTCTGGGTCCTCTCTGCACCATGTTCAGGTACCAAAGCAAAAACAATCCCACATTGTTTTCTCTTAACATCAGCTTGTCACACCTTGCTTCTCCTCCATCCGTTCTTCCCTCTCAGTGTGGACTTCAGTAAACCAGTAAGTAGCGCCTTTCAGTCCCACTCCTCCCAGTTTGTGGCTCAGTCCAGTGGTCGAGCCCATGTGGTCCTGTCCTGGTGGGACCTGGACATGGATCCTGAAGGAAGCATCGTGTGCACCATGGCTCCCAGCTGGACATATGAAGAGCCAAAGATGGCTCCGGTGAGTCACAGGACACATAGTTATGTATATCCTGAGAGTTCAAGCTTCCATCTCTCTGTGCTAATGCTGCGGTGTGTTGTAGTGGAGGGACCACTGGATGCAGAGCGTGTACTTCCTGCCTGTGGAGAGCAGTGTGACCGCAGGAGAGGAACTCAGTCTGACTGTCTGCCATGATGACTACAGTCTGTGGTACAGCATGCAGTCTCACAGGTACAGCTCAGAGAGAAAATACTACAAGCCTGGTAATAACAGAGGTGAATAAATATGAGTGTTTTACTCTGTGTACTGTACGGCACAGTGGAGGACAACTGATGCCTCACTACCAGCTGTAAAGACTAGCATGTCCTCACACATTGCTGTCCCTCAGCTAACCTCAGACTGTCTGTGGTGAATGTCTCCAGCCAGCAGGACTCGCAGACTAACGCTCCTCCCTCACGGCCGTGTTGTACCTGCCAGGCTCACTTAGTCTGGACTCGGCCTCGTTTCGGGGAACTCAATGACAGACAGCGGACAGAGAGCTACGTCAGCGCACTGCGCAGCGTAAGTGCAGACGGACCAGAGTCCAGCCTGTTTGTCAGCGAGTTGATGGACATGATAGATTTCTTAATAGCCGCTCTCCTGTCTGCAGGTCCTGAGAGAGGACAGCGTGTGTCTTGGCGTCAGCGATGGAAGTCTGCTTCCTGTGTTCGCTCATATGCTTGGAGCCAAGAAGGTATTCTGCCACGACCATGTGGACACAAACTGAACCTTTCCAAACCAAAACCTCTAACTTTATTCCCTTTGCCTTTACACAGGTGTTTAGTTTGGAAAACACCGGAATGTCCAAGCAGATTATTGAACAGGTGAATAACAATGTACTGTGCTGCCATATGTTTGAGAGCTGCTCCTTTAGTTTTTTATCCACAGCAGGTTAAGTGCTGATACTACACCTGTTTTTTTGCAGGTGTTGGAAGCTAATTCTGTGAAAGGAAGCGTTGAGCTGCTGGAGCTCAGAACTGACCAGCTGTGCAGTAATGACTTAGGAGGAGAACAGGTAACATCACAAACTTTACTAATCCCCATGAGGACATTTTTGTTAAACAGCTGCACATCTATGATGGCACTACTACGTGTCATGTCCGACACCTCAACTAGCCAGACTGGTACCACTTCATTGCTGGTCTAGAACCAAGAACCGCTTGCATCGGGGCTAAAGCTTTGTTGTAAGAATAATATTCAGTGTATCATTTATTAAATTTGTTTAACTGCAGTGTGATTAATAAAAGATAGTTGGATTCTAATTAGGGAGCTATCAGATAAAGCTAGAAAAGGCTAACATTAACAGCCGATGTTTAATTTCATCAAATCAAAATATATCAAACATAATCGCTGTACATAATGATCAATGAGTCACAGAGTAGCTCATATGTTTTGGACGAGAAGTGTTTCGATGCAAGTTTAGGCATCAGGAATAATACAGACACTGTTGCACTTATTTTGTTTTGCATTAGCATTTCGGCGAGGTTAGAAACATGCAGATGTTCCTATGGGCTGTGAAAAACCCAACCCGGTTCTTGTTGTGATCCCCAAGTTTAACCAAATTTGAACTAGAACTAGCACTAAGTTTGTATTTGTATCTGTGGTCCATGAACAACTGGTCATCCAACTGAATTACAGTGTGCAGCAAGTCATTAGTTGTGCACTGCTGTCTGTCAGTGTCTTTGTTTACCACCACTGGGTGGCACCAAATTCTGAGGTCTACAGTTATAACAGCACAGCACCTTCTCATATCTCTGGTAGAAAAAACACTGAGACAAAAGTTGTTTTCACATATGTACCTGGACTATGTCTGGAGAGTTGGGGCTGGACTTTGTGCATCCACACATTAAGTTCACAGCAGGAGATTGTCTGGGTAAGATGTGTTCTCACTTGGGGAAATAGTTTGATCTCTGTGAGGGAGGTTGCTGACTGCTCAGATATTGGTGTTCTCACATGCAGCTCACCCTGGTAGAGTCTGGAGAAGTTCAGCATCCTGTGCATGTGTGAAAGCTGCTAAGCAGAAAAATGACAGTAGGGAAAATAAAGCTAAAGTTTTACAGACTCCAACTTGACTGTTCTGTCCTGTTTCACTGCTTTAATCAACATGCTTTTAAAAGAGGAATGTGAAGCTCAGTGGATTGTGTGCCATCTCTTGTACAGATCTCAGTCCTGATGGGTGAACCGTACTTCAGCACCAGCCTTTTACCCTGGCACTCCTTGTTCTTTTGGTACTGTCGGACCGCTCTGGCTGGTCTCCTGCAGCCCAACGCCACCATCCTGCCCTGCTCTGCCTCGCTCCACATGGTGGCTGTGGAGTTCCAGGTGGGACGGACATGACTGTTTTGATCCTTTTTTTTCTAATCACATCCATGACACAGAGGAACAGCTACTTTGTCTCATTTATAGTCCATAATCCCCTATGTGTAAGAGTAGATTCATAATGGATGACTTTTGCCTATGTGTTTGTCAGGATTTGTGGAGGATAAGAGCACCATGTGGAACGTGTGAGGGCTTTGATGTCACGCCCATGGATGAAATGGTCCAGGTAACAGTTCAGTATTTAATGTCTAAGTTAATGTCAACAGACACTATTATATTCTACATATCTCATGGACAACACACAGAAAAGAAAATTCCTGAGAGAAGATGGAAGTGCATGATGTTCATCTGAAGCTTTACTGTGTGATTATTTCATGCCTTCAGTGCAGGAGAGACATTTCTAAAGGTCCATGATATTAAATCTGTTTGAACTTCTCACTTGTTTCTACAAATAGTCACTTACTTGTCTTAAAAACAATATGACATCTGTCCCTCCAGCGATCTCTGGATTTCCGTGAGTCCCGTGAGGCGGAGCCCCACCCCCTGTGGGAGTACCCGTGCCGCGCTCTGACCAACTCCGTGACCGCCTTGACCTTTGACTTCACACAATGTGTCCCCCAGCAGCCAGTCAGCAGTCGCGGCTCGCTGCCTTTCATAAGGTACAGTTTCTCTCCATCACTGTGACTGCTCAGTGTTTTTATTAGGAACATTGGGCAACTTGTTGTAAAATGCTGAAAAACCTCACATCTGTTTCAGGACTGGTCGTTGCCATGGCGTTGCGCTGTGGATGGAATACCACCTAACCGATGACATCACCGTCAGTGGAGGTCTGATTGGACCAATCAGTGAGCAGGTATCACCACCGTCAGTCTTTTCTCTAATGTGATAGATACAGTGAGGCTACAATATCTGCACCTGCTGAGATGAGTTGTGCTAGTTCACATCTGATCACTGTGCTACTGTTGAAGATGTTGGAAGTTTAGTACTTTGCCCACTAGTTGTTAAGTCTCTAAACATCCAGGTCATGGTTATCTCATTGTGCTACTCAGTGCAAACTGGATGCATTTAAGGTTCTTGAAGATGTTCTATCCCTCATCCAAGGGGATTCTTCAGTTCTAACTGGTTGGAAGTCATTTAAGGTCCTTTAAGGTCTAGAACATCACTTATCAACCATCACATCCTCTCCCATGCATGTGTTCTCACTCTGCGACTCCCAACTAGTCTGTCACAACTTTGGTCCATTTGCCACCATGTAGCGCTCGGTTACTTCAGGTACTGCTAGAAATGCTGGTTTTATTCTAGGAGACATTATAAATTCACATCTTCAAACCTCACAAGCTTAGCCCAACTGCTCATTAAGGGCAACTAGAGGCCACAGACGAGGATTTGGCAGCTTCTGTTTCAGCTGCTCCGGTTGTATCAGTGTTTTCTGTCAGATAGACATCAGGCTACAAGCGACAGTAGCTGCATGGCATTTGATGCCACACTCTGAATGTTGTCGGATTTTCTGATGGATGACTCACTGTCCCCGCCTTCTCCTGCAGGGTGACTGTGCGTGGAGCCGACACAGGAAGCAGGGAGTGTATTTCCTCAGGTCGCCAGAGGAAAGCTCAGGAGATGGCCGAGCCGCAGTGTCCTACAGCTTGACCTTCGACCCCAGTTTAGGAGACATTAAAATGGACTTCAGCATCGAGTCTCAGTGATGTGGAACGGTCACCGAGTGAACACTTAACATTCTCTTATTTTGGCTGCGTGTTTACCATCTGTGCTTCAGCCAGTATCAGTATTGTCGTTCTGAGTGATGCTGCCGTTTGCCTTGACATTTATTCAGTATCTGAAAAAGTACTGACATTGCGAGTACCTCATGAAGTGTTTTTACTATGGAGGATGAAAACGCTTGTTCTGAAGTAAAAGTAGAGATATGTTTAAATTATTACAAAATGATGTGGAGAACTTTTAAAAAGCAGAGATGTGAGCAGGTCACTGGTTTAGCCCAATGTGTTTTATAAACTTTTATATCCTGTGTTTGTATCTTTATTGTAACATTTCCACAGATGAAGTTGCTTCTTTTTCACAGGACTTGCAGGGCAGCAACATATGTCATTATTTGTGGTGCTGTTATTCCAATGACAAGTGTTTGGCTTTACTTTTATTGAATAAACACAAAAAGGCAACACTTACTGTCAAACTTTCTATACAGATAAATAAGCCTGACTCACATCGGTTTGTGTCCTTTCCTCAACAAACTCTCAAATCCATTATGTACTTTTAACTATGAACTCAAGGATGGAAATAGAATTTTAAATGTAATGGAAACACCTTCAGGGCACGTAGATAGATTCTCACTGCTTAGCATAACTGCAGCGACATGACAGTGTGAATTGCTGTTATTGTTGTCAGCATCAAAAGGCTTATGAGTCACTGAGGAAACGCAGAGTCACTGTGTTGTCGTGTGAAACTGAAAGGAATCGTTTCTTCAGGGTGGATGTACAGAAAGGAATGTAACGTTTGTGAAGCGTGAGCAACACGTGTGACCTCAGCTGTTTCAAGCGTCCGTCAGCTTCGTGTTGTCCAGTACGATTTTCTCCCCCGGTTTGAACGCCGGCATCCCCAAGTACGGACAGCTGGCGCACCGAAACGCATCCCCAAGATAACACTGTCAAACACACACACAAATAAGAAGTCATTGTTCTTTAATGCCGCTAACAGGCTGTTAAGATGAAAGAGTAAACAAGACGTTTAACTCACACTTCCACAGGCAGATTTGGGCAGATTAGTCTTCTGCTTTTCTTTCACCTCCTGCTCCAGCTCTTCAGCAAGGCCACATGTGCTTCGCAGACACACAACATACCGTTTTACATAAATGTACAACATGTACATGTACAAAAATGTAACGCATCGTGTTTTTACCAGTTCTTGCAGGCTTTCTTCTTCTTTCCAGCTCCTTCTCCACAGCTCGATGCTTTCAGAGAAGCTGGGTCTGGCTTCTTCAAGTCATCTTCATCCAGCAGAGCATCTGAGTCCATTAGATCCTGAGGGATGTCGCGGAAAAGGATGAGAAGAAACACAGTGAACAGGAGAACACGTCACATAATATGTATGAGTGTAGGTCATGTGAGGCATTCAAGAACGGTACAGTGTAAACTGTAGGGCATCCAAGGAAAGGTATGGTTTAAATTACTAAGGTTGGAGCCAAACTGTGGATTTGGAGACTAGTTAGTCCCCTGCTAATATACATTTAGAGCTTCAAGTGACATGAATATATGACTCACCACGTCGTCATCATTTATGTCACTGGCTGAGAGGGTCCACATTTTGACAACACTGGGATCCAGAGCAGGTTTCTCTGCTAACAGTCGCAGACAAGTGCAAATATTAGTTAATCACTTCCAGACACACCAGAAACAAACACAGAGGTTTTTACTGAATTTAACACTCTGAGGAGAAAAAGTTCTGACAAATACACCTGGCTTGGCCGTCTTCTTCCCAGATGACAGCTTGATCTGGCTCGATGATCCCACCTCGTAGCTGGGTTTGGAGGCAGATATGCGCACTCTAGACAGAACATGTCCTTCAAGACCAGTGGTGAACGTTAGAGACTTCAGTGCCTCTGGATTCAGTTCTGATTTACTGACCTTGGATGGAGAGGAAGGAAGGGGGACAATGGTACAACGGTTTTATTTTATGTGGTCAATCTGAGGATCATGTTTCTTGGACTCTTTCCTGTACTGCACATCATGCTTTCACAAGTGGATAGACTCACCTCCGTCAGCGATGTGAAGCCCGACAGCTTCAGCACTGACATCAGCTTCTCTGTGGTCCTCACACTCTGTGTCTCAGCCCCTGGAGCAGGGAGAGAAACACCTTAAGAACCAAAAGCTCCTGTAGCGTTTTAAATGTGCTTTCATCTTCAAGTCTCTCACCGCTAACTGGCTCCTCCAAAACTAACTTCCCTCCAGGTTTTAGTACTCTGGCCATCTCAGCTAGACTCTCTGAAGTGTGGACAGAGCAGCTGTCAGCCATGAGGCCGGAGAGCACCCAGTCAAAGGTTGAGGCTGAGTGGGAGGCTGAGGGCAGGGGAGAAAGAACTACTGATGTTAGGGCTGAGCTTTCTATCCACACCAGAACTGTTTAGTCACAGAATCTACATGTTGTACAACACTCAGCTGCAGCCTCAGTTCCCAACAGGTCACTCACACAGCTGTAGTCTCTCCATGTTTTCCACTGACACTTTGCCAACTGCGCCAACAACTGCTCCCAGCTCCTCTGCGTACTGTTTCAGGGCCTCTGGTGTGGAGGGCTGAGCCCAGACCAGCAGCACTCTGTCTCCTGCTTTGATGCCAAGGTCTGCCATGACTTCCTGTAAAAAGTACAAAGTGTTAAAGTGAAGATGGTACGCTTTGCAGAGACACTTTATCTGGATCTACTGGGGAGGAGCTTATTTACTTATAATCATGTTCAAGTCACTGACATCACCTCCTGCGTGTCCCACCCAAGCACAAACAGCACAGCCTATTACTGACAGCTGGAATGACTGTTTATGTCGCTGTGGGCTACATTATGATGCTAAACAAACATAAAGCAACAAAACATAATTATATAATGACAAAATAACATTGGTGGGAAAATACATAGTTTGTAGTCCCTTTGAGTTTTGGTGTAGATGTAAAATGATATATTTGTATCCACCAATAGACTGGTAATCTCTTATGGGGACTTAAATTCAACAAAAAAGGTGATGTGACCAAGATCTTTAATTTTTTTAGCTCACAAGCCATTTGGAGAAGCCGGACAGAGGCAGATCTATGGAGAGGCAGTTGCCACTGCAAACTGCACCACACTCCCAACCAGTCCCACCCCAACTGTTCAGTTCTTAAAGGCATAACTGAGTAATAAAATGACAAGTACATCAATAAGCTGCTCAAAATACTGAAACAAGACGGACAAACTTAACTGCCTGAATTAAAGAAATACACATTAAGAAGTAACTTAAGACATCTGAACGTCACTTTGTGTTGGTTTTACAGGACTGCCATATCATACACTCCATCATAATACCAGTAGAAATTATCACATGATAAACAAAAGTGTCGCTATATAATGAATGTGTTGACATTCACGATGGAGTGACACCATAACATATGATAATGCATGTAATGACAAAAAGTGTGTGTGTGTGTGTTTCAAATGATGATTTAGTATCTAAAACAGATCCACTTCAATAGTATGGAGGTTTTCACCATTTCTCCCAGAGAGCAGATGGACACAACATAAGGCTGCAGGCAACTGAATGAATTGTGCCACACACTGCCACAACCCCCATGTACATCTTTCTACATCCACACTGCTGCCAGATCTTACACTGACCAGTCACTGAGTTGTTTTTTTAAAGCTTAGAAAATGATGGGTTGCAATTAAAGGTTTATATTTTAGTGCATTTATCTTTTTTGGCTTGGGTTAAATCACCTATGCTCTCCTTCACCAACCATATAAACACCACAGCGGGCGAGTGGATGAGTCCAGTTTAATAAAGTCCAGTCCAGTTCTATTTGTTCGCTCTGCAGGGGCTGAACATCAGGTGTTAACTGAATCTACTGTGAGACTAAAAACTGTTTCCAGGCCAACACAGTTACAGCTCTATTTTATATTATATGAAGACAGTTTCTAACATTGTCCTTTGTTTTGGTAGTCTGGTCAGTGACATTTAATACAGCAATTTAGGCATAACTAGCTAACGTTAGCAGCTAGCTTGTGACGATAATAACCAGTGCTATCTTATTGTTTCTCTCTAAAAAGTTGTACTACCCCAATTTGTTCTTTTGTAACTAACAGGGAAAGTGTGGCTCTTCATTTAAGCTAGTTAAAATAGTTCACTTGACCAACTAGCACTGACTTTCTGTGGACGTGACAGAAAGCACCAAGCAAACAACGTGACGCAGAAAACGCCGGTGGTTCTTAACTTCCTAAGAGCATCGTAAACACAGCGAGACTCCGGTTCACAGCGAACCACGAAATACATCTACCCATATTTTTCATGTATGATACTTTTCAAACGGTTTATAAAACCTTTATAAGACTTATCCAAATAATACATTTGTAGTCATTGTGCACTCAGTGACCTACCTGCTATCTTGGTGGCAGTTATATGATCGTCAAGTGGCGTAAAGAAATCGCTTTCCGGATTGAATTTTCAAAATAAAATCTTGTCAGTCGTTGCAGCGTTTTGTTCATGCAGGTGGGAATCAACTGTGCTTAAGTAGAGGTAAATGCATTTTACTGAAATATTTCCATGTTTTGTTATGTTTATATTTACTACCATTACAATTCAGAGGGCAATTGCGCTATGAGAGAGCTCAATTTTACTCCACTACTTTAGTTGACAGCTTTGGTTACTAGGTAGCTTTTTGGTTCATAATAAAATTATGTGATGTACAAATAAATGCTGAAGTATTGTTATGGACAAACCACTTGTCAAAACATAAAGTGGTTAAAATCAGCTCTACTTTCATAATCGGCTGTTTTAGTTCCACATGAAAAAAATGCACTTTCAAATCTTTGTCCAATGTCCGTTTATTATTCATTTTTGGCATATTCTTCACAATCCCTTTTGTTAAACGAATCTAGACTAGACGTACACATATATATTATCAGTAAGAAAAAAATCTGTATACTGTACTGCACCGTATAAAAACACTTTTACATTTACATTTTGGAGCATGTACTTTCAATTAGAAATTGTTAAGGTGTATTTGTACTTACAGTGGAGCTCTTTTATAAGTGAATACCTTCACTTTTACTTAAGTATTGAGTTTGTGTACTTCTACCGTGTCTGGTAGAAGACATGGGAGCAATTTACACACAAAATTCTAATAAGATATTTTTCCACACTCATTTAGAAATGTTTTTGTTTGTTTTAAGTTGAAAAGTTAATCTTTGGTTTCCGGCTTTATACTTCCCCAGAAACGTCGCTCTTAAGTGACGCAGCCGTGGCTTAAAAAAAAAGCCTCTCGGTGGTGCAGCTGGAGATGGCGTCGCTGCTGAGAGGTCTGCGGGCTGGAAGGGCACTTCGGGGGCTGGGCAGGGGTAAGACAGGGCTACTCATGTTGTTAATGCGTAACCTGGCTGGGAAGTTATTTATGTACCCTCCACTGTTCCGGCTTTTATTTGGACGAAGTGGGGACGAGCCCGTGTTGACGTTTAAGTTATCAGTGCCAAAGTCATTTGTCATAGAAGGTGATAATGAAGGACAGCGTCGCTAAGTTATGATGGTTGTGGTTTTGAAACCTGAATGACTGCACAGATAATTGTCGGTTGAAACGGTGTTGTGTCAGCCGTGGTGTTTTGCTGACCTTATTAACGACACACGCTTGGTAAACATGTTCCTGTAACTTAGGAAGCGTCTACTTTCTGGTTATATAAGCTGTAAGTGGAGTAGGTGTCTGCTAAATAGTATATTTCCTTATTAGCACAGAGAGATTTTCTTTAACTCTGCAGTTTTACGACACTGTTTTGCAAAGAAAGTAAAGTCGCACAAAAGTTTGGGGCAAAGAATTAAGACGATTAAAAGGTAACTTCCAGGACTCCTGCAGGTGACATCATCAAAATGCATCAACTCATCTAAAACTCCCTCCAGATCAGAAATTGGCAGCAACTCAGCAGGATGAGGATTTGAGTTCCTTTGCTTCCTGCTCACTTGGTTTGTTTTGAGTAGTCAATAACCTAGGAAAAGAAGCTGGCGCGGTAGTTGTGCTATTGCTAATATTGTAGATCACATGACCCAGCCTGTTCCTCCACATGATATTATCTGGGGTTTTACAGCTAGAACTATACATGTATTTTAATACAGATGGAAAGGCAGAATGAAGGTTAATAGCATTCAAACACATGTAAAACCATAAGAAGCCAGTTGGAAACCATTGAAGGTCTCATATCCCTTTGTGGGGGTTAAAAAACAGATCCCTGACATCCCAACAATGCATCTGTGACTTTTCAGGATGATAAACCTTCCAGACCGTTATTTCTGACCTGTCTAAAAGCTGTCTCTAGAACACCTGGTTTTGAGCTGTGCTCTCCCCTCCCCTCCTGTTTACTGACCTCTGACCCCACGTACAGTTAAGCAAAGAGGGTGTGCGTCTACAAATGGTCAAACTTGCACAAACTGCCAAGAACACTGAAAACGCATGCCCTTTTCACACATGTTCAGACTAGCTACGGGCGATCAGGTCCAGACTTTACTCTGAGTTACACTCTCACACGCGCAGTACGTACCCAGACATACTCCGTTGGAAATGCATTCACACATAAAAAAGAAATAGTCCGTTTGATTTCAGTGAGGGAGGGTCGCTGTGAATATCCTGAAAATAACCAGCTGTGTTCACATCCAGGCTCACACGGACGTTGACTTTGTACTAGAGGTCTGGCAGGAGAAGTCCATGCGGGTTGACGCCAGTGTTTGAGTTCACACATGCAGCTCACTCGAGTAAAGTCCAGAGAAAGTCCAGAGTCCAGTGCATGTGTGAAAGGGGCTATGGTTTATGGATGGAGTATTGACCCTTACTGGTTTGATTTAGACACATCCTCTAGTCAACCATCTGAAACTTTCAAGTAGACCCAGGTTTAGTTACCAGTCCTAATATGTGTTACATTGGCATATACAATTACATTGGCAAGAGGGATAAGAAGAACTTGACCGTTCTGGGGCAGGAAAATGAGGGGGAAACAGCAGGGGGTCCACTGCTAACCTGCTTAGACCCAAAAGCCATATAAATTTATAAAACTGGCTTAAAAGTAGATTTTCCATAATAGGAGGCTTTAAAGGCTACAGACCTGTTTTAGGGCCCTAATGTTGTGACCTCTCTACACAGTGTTGTTAATTCAGCATTCAGAGCCTGCAGCTGTAAGATAAGAGCACACAACAGATTACAGTGAAAGCAATGGCAAAAACAATTCACAGCAGGTACAAACTGCTTAAACTGCTAACTCAGTGAAAAGAGTGTTGTGAGCGAGACCTACAGGTCAAGAAGTACAAGGACTATTTACATCAATAATCCTTAAAAACTAATCAAAATATTCCCCGCCCCCCTCCAGTGGTGGCTGCACCAATAGCAACAAACCCCCCTTGCAGCTTGAGACGAGGCTTCCGATGTGCAGCACTGAGGCTTCAGGATGACTCCAAATCTGATAAACCCCCGTCTTCCTCCTCATCCTCCACCTACCATGAACACTACCAGGCTCACTCTGCTGGACAGGACACAGCAGACGCCTCCCAGGGAGACTCCACATCTGATCCAGGAGCAGCAGAGGCTTCCAGGCCAAAAACCAGGTCAGTCCACACACACACACACATACATCTTCAGCTGGCACGATTTATATTACAGTGTCTAGAATTCAAGTGTGTTACTGATGTTACTTTACAAGATTTCCAGATAGTGAAGCTGAAAACAGCTGCTTTCTTGTTCATGCTGGAACATCTTTATATGTGTATATAAAGTTACCAGGACCAGAGCGGGGAGCACGGCGAGGAGTACGAAACAGAGGAGCAGCTTCAAGGTCGAATCCTGACCGCCGCTCTGGAGTTCGTCCCCCTGCATGGCTGGTCCATGGAAGCCATTGCAGCTGGTGCTGAGGTGAGCTGCTGTTAAAATGGCCTTCAGGGTAAACACAACTGACAGGTGATGCATTTAAAACATAGTCCAATATAACATAAACACCCTGATACTGGATGTTTGCTGGAAATTCTCTGGAGAGTGTGCAGCAATTTCATTACACTCAGTTACCTCATTTAAGGCAACGGCCCTACACACCATGCCACCCAAGAAGAACAACTGACATGAAGGTTGTGCTGATCACTGCTGATCATAAACTTCATACTAATGGCCCATCTCAAAATAGTTTATAGTCAGGTTTCTCTGGTATCTGTGGAGCATGTGAACAGTTTTTCTGACAAAACCAGTAGAGGCTTGACCAGTTTCCTCTGGCATTTCCTGTTGACTCCCTGCGCATGAATGACCTAAAATAATTTCCTGATCCAGTTCTTAGAAACATTCCAAATGTTATTCGATTAAACATTTCCAGTTGCAATATTTCAGAGTGATCAGGCCCAGATCTTTTCTACATCATCATCATCATTGATGAGGTGTGTGTGTGTCTGTGTGTGTCTGTCCCTCAATTTTATGTGTAAAGGTGTTTCCCAAATGGTTTTGTATGTAATGTTTCTGAAGACCCAAACTGTGCCTCACACATCTATGCTGTTGTGTCAGCATAGTGATCTGAAACCCAGGGCTTCATATTTATATATACTACCTAGCTAGGTTTACATCACGTTCGCAAACTTTAGGCTAAACAGGTGTAGTTGCACTTGTAGCCTAAATGTTTCATGTAATAAAATAATTTAAATACTTTCAGCAAGAAGTGGGCTACATGAATCCAGGTTTCTTCTGTAGTCAAATTTAAAGTGCTATTAAAAATTATGAGGTGTGTTGCTTTCTAAAGAAAATGGCAGCACAAACTCAACTGTATTGAGTTCAGGTTATGACATGATGTACATTACGGTTCGGACAGAAAAACAATCACAACTCTAACACAAATGCAATGCAGTATGCTGGAAATTAGATTTTTCTTGCTTGCCGTCTGCCTTTGTGCACGGAGAGTTCACATGATGTGTTTGTTGTTGTGTGCTGGGACCAGACACTGGGCCTGTCCTCTGCTTCCACTGGTATGTTCAACAATGGAGCTGGAGACTTGGTCCTACACTTCATCTCTCAGTGCAACTCACAGCTGACAGAGATCCTGGCTGAACAACACAAGCAGGTCCAGCTGGGCCAGGCTGAGTATGTGTACACACACACACACACACACACACACACACACACAGACCTTCAGTTTTTACAGTCTAATGTCTGACATCAAGAGAAAATTTAAATGATACATTGTCTTAATTCCTCAGACCAAAGAAGACTGCTGACTTTCTAAGAGATGCTGTAGAGACCAGACTGAGGATGTACATCCCCTACATTGAAACATGGCCACAGGTACCATGTGCATGATGATGAATCTCAGCAGGTGTTGGGACTAAAGCAGAAAGTACGTTTGATCCTCAACTTTGTGTCCATGTCCTCAGGCGATGAGCATCCTGCTCCTTCCTCACAACATCCCAGACAGCCTGAAGCACCTCTCCACCCTGGTGGACGACATGTGGTACTACGCTGGAGACCGATCCACAGACGTGAGTGGATCCTATCACCCTCGTTCACCTTCCTCTACTGCTCATACCTTCCTGTCCCCCTTTCATCACCACCCCCACAATATCCGACCTGCCACCTCTCAGGTTACCCACCCCCCACTCACCTGCACCTGACTCTGTCCCTGTTCATGTCATAGAAATTACCTTGTTCTTCTTATAATACAGTATCTTATTATTTAATATTGAAACACCTGATCGTAACACACACTTCCAGTCACACTGACATCTGAATCACACATATTACAAATCATACAAGATAAAACTAATGTTGACTGGAGATGATTGGTCAACAGACTAACAGATTTGGGTTATGCATTTTGCAGAAGTGTTAAGTAACTACGTACATTTACAATTACTTACTAATTATTGTGCTAATTTGAGGTATTTGTATTTTAGTGGAGTATTTCCAGTCCAGTTTAATTTTACTCTACTACATTTATTTCTCAGTATTAGTTAGTATTTACATTTTTTGCAGGTTTAGATTGTTATAACAATATTAATTAAAAAAACCAAATAAAAAGCTGATGTATAATTTATAGATTAACCCCTGTCACTAGATAATATGGTTAAAATCACCTCCCCCTTTGTATATTTGTTTTCAATGCCATTAAATTCAGCATTGTTTAAAATACTTTTTTTTTTTTTTTGAGTGAGGAGTACTTTACTTTTGTACTTCAAGTTGAATTTACATGTTGTACTGTTACTTAATGTATTTTTCCAGGCAAATACCGGCACTTGAGTATTAAGGCTGTGTACTGGCAGTAATCTGCTGATACGATCCATATCATGATACAGGGGTTAAGATTCAATATACTGCGGAGTACTGCAATACTGTAAGTAAGGTAATATGATGAGACTTCTCTAAAATCTCATTTTAGGAAAACC
Organism: Helostoma temminkii; assembly: GCA_900302695.1. NCBI lineage: Eukaryota > Metazoa > Chordata > Actinopteri > Anabantiformes > Helostomatidae > Helostoma > Helostoma temminkii. The sequence continues at coordinate 21,843 of OMLM01008241.1, forward strand.
GATACTATAGTATAGCAAATGGTGTATCGGTATATACTATATATACCGATACACCATTTGCAATAAAAAGCTTTAAAAAATAGTTCCTTAATGCAGTTAGTACATCTGTTTGGTTTAAAAACAACATGAACCACTCTCTGCTACAAATCTTTATATGTAAACTCTTAATTAAAAGTCAACACAGAATCTTTGAGAATCGATAGAGTATCACAAAACATTCATGATATCAATCAACATGTTCTTCCACCCAGACTTGAGTTTTGATGCTTTTTTACTTCTACCGCCTCTGGATTTATTGTATTACCTTCATTTGGAAGGTAATACATGGTAGCATCAACTACAGTAGGATGCAATATAACTGTTCTCTATACCCATCAGAGCTGTAGTTAACAATTCACTTACATATTTAAATATCATATTTTAACTTATACTTCCCAAACTAGAACTATAGTAACCGAGTTGAAAATCTGTGAAGTCGTCCTTTAAATGGTCCCTTTCCTTATATAAGCTGACTTGTTTCTCACAGATGCAGAAATATGTCTTAGTGAGACTTTTCCTTTCTTGAATTGTATAAAATGCATCCCTTTGCATGTGCTGCTCTTCCAAACACGTACAAATTTCCTGTACCACCTCTCTCCTGTGTAGATGAACTGGTACACCAAACGTGCGGCGCTGACCGGCATCTACAACGCCTCAGAGCTGGTAATGATCCAGGACTCCTCTCCAGACTTCCAGGACACTTGGAAGTTTCTTGACAATCGCATTCAGGATGTAGTCAACATGGCCACCACTGCCAAACAGGTAGAGCACACCACTTATTGCTGTGAAAAGCTCAAAAGTCATTTTCCTTGTACTGCACAACCTCAGTTGTCCCAAATACAGAGACAAAACGTAACGTGTCAAACTCAAAAATGAAGATGCTTTAATACATCAAACACAAGTTCAGTTCATGGAGAATCACATTTTAAACTTGCTGACGTTAAAATCTGTGTGTTGTTTTGTTCTGTAGGTGCAGTCGACAGGTGAAGCAGTGGTGCAGGGGCTGATGGGAGCTGCTATAACAGTAAGTATTTGCCTCGGTAGCCTTATGTATCATATATACTACCTCAGTATAGTGTATATTCTTCACTTAGTTTATAAAATGTGTGCAGTCCAATAATATGTGCTTTTATTTTGGAAATTTTCCTCATAGTGACTTTGGATCAATTGAAAATTGAATCATGCATTGACATGTACAGTGATTTATACTCTATATTCAGTCAGTTTAAAAAGACCCCCTCTAGTGGCTCCACATTTTGAGCACTTGAATTGGTTGACTGACAAAAATGGACTCATACATGTGTGTGTCATACATGTGTCGTCTTCCAGCTGAAGAACCTGACAGGATTGAACCAGAGACGATGATCGTCACAGTGACGCTGACCCTGACTGATTGTCTAACATGACACAAGCTGAAGATCAACTTGCTCTTATTTCTGATCACGTTTGGCTCATTGAATTCTGACAGCATATGTCTCTCTGTCCAAGATTCAACTCTACTGCTCCTCTACTGCTTTTTCCCTTTGTATAAAGCATAAACACGTGTTACTATGTTGTTGAATCTGTTAAGCCTTCAATAAAGCCTATAACATTTTTCTTTCTTTAATTGGTTAAAATGAAAGCAGTCTTCCAGTATAATAGTTGCACATGAGCAAGCAAGCTCCTGAGTAAAGCTTTGCTGTTTGAAGTCATTATAATATAAACATGTAAAGATTTTACTGTAATTGTCTAATGTTTCACAAATAAAAATGTGTGCCAGAAAAAAAATAATTGTATTCTACAATAAATCCCACACAGTGGCGTTAGACGGCCTAAATCCAAAATTTCCGCTGGTATAAATTGCTTTTACTTTGAAACGGAAACGCCAGACGTCTATGACCCGGATATGAAATAAAGACCCACCTCAAAGAGACCAATCACCATCTGGCTTTACACTTCCTAGCCAATCAGCAGCTAGTAAATATTTCCGTGGAGTCCTTCAGTGAGAAACAGCTATAGCGTAGTGCATGAACGATTGTATAACGTGAATTTTGGCTTTTTGAAACTCCAATTATGCCGTATGCTAACCAACCGACGGTGAAAATCACAGAACTGACAGATGAAAATGTTAAGTTTGTTATAGAGAACACTGATTTGGCGTAAGTATTCGTTTATTTTTTCCCTTCAAATAGTGCGGGAGACAGAGAGCAGCCATTGTTTCTTCTCAGCACCATAATTCATTATTGTTGTGAGAGCTTACAAGTTAAATCTCTACATTTTTATACAGTTACGCTTAAAAATAGCTTCATACATAGGGAGGCTTTAGTCCATTATCCATTAGTCCATTAGTGTGAGGATTCCTCAGTTACCTTACTGTCAACGTTACTCTCAATTGTGTCAAACTAACTTAGAAACGTTAATAGTCAGTTGTGACCAAGTTCATTCATTAATTTTGACTTTCACATTTAAATAATTTGTCCTTTTCTTCTTTTTATTTCAGGGTTGCAAACTCCATCCGCCGTGTTTTTATGTCAGAAGTCCCCACTATAGGTAAAAGAACCTTTGTTCAGCTAATTGGGTTTGCTTATAGGGGGAAATAATAAGATGCTGCACTTTAAGTTTGGTTTATGATTCTATTAAAGGCAAATGACTTCATAAACAACACTCCTATTGTAGACTTGAGCCAGTAATGTCTGCGGTCACAACACTGGCTTGTTATATGCCAGCAGGAAAAGCATAGGTGTAACATTGACAGAAACAGATCAAACTGCATCCTGGTTAAAGGTGAGCTGAGGTAACACTTCACTAGATGTCCATGGATGTCCATGTTCAGGTGTTCATCAGAAATTACCGTATTGGATTGAATAAGTTCTGTGGGTCCAGTCAGTCAGTTGTCCAAACTGACAAAAACTAGAATTTGTGTATGAAAACCTCTGTGTAATTATGCATACAGTGCAGAAAATAGGTTTGGGTGTAGTGCCCCTTTAAGAGAAGCAGCCATCATTAATTACTTACTGCACATGTTCACATAGCTTCTCAGTCTAGGCAGCTACTGTTCAAAAAGAAAGTAATAATTATAAATACACATAATTTACCATAAAATCACATAGTGTCTTATGTAAATCCTGGGGTTCCCTTCATCACATAAAAATAACTGAATACAATAAATAAGTGACTTGTGACATTGGAGACTTTCCTTACTATCAGCAGATGTAGTGAGACACCAACAGCAACAGGCCAAGAAAACTCTTCAGTGACTAACTGGAACTCGCATTGCTTTTTTTCCAGCTATTGACTGGATCCAGATTGATGCCAATTCGTCAGTGTTGCACGATGAGTTTATTGCACACAGGGTCGGTACGTATCACCTGGATTCCCATGTAACCTGATGATGATTAATGATAATGTTTTTCAAAACCACCGCTGACCTCTGTCTACGGCTCCCATTACATTGTTGCCTGTGTGTTGTCAGGTCTCATACCTCTCACAAGTGATGACATTGTGGACAAAATGCAGTATTCCAGGGTAAGTGTAATGGTCTGCGTGACCCTTAAATGCAACAGCATTAATAATTATTCATGCTGAAGTTGTATGTCTGGCCGTCATCTCCCGCAGGACTGTACCTGTGATGATTTCTGTCCAGAATGCTCCGTCGAGCTGACTCTGGATGTTCGATGCACTGAAGACCAGACGCGTCACGTCACATCACGGGACCTTTTATCCAACAACCCCAGAGTCATCCCGGTGAGTGTGGTCTCCATCTCTTAAAGTCATTAAGTGGAAGCAGAGGGAAAAGTGACTGTTTTTAATGTTGGTTTTCAGGTGACCTCCAGGAGTCGTGACAATGATCCCAATGACTACGTTGAACAAGATGGTGAGTTTAAGGTTCCCCAGGAATAAATACTAGTTGTTAGAGTCCTCATCCTGAATTTCCATCTTTTAATGTCACATAATCTTTTCCTTGTCGCCTCACCAGACATTTTGCTGGTGAAGCTACGTAAAGGTCAGGAGCTGCGGCTCAGGGCGTATGCTAAGAAAGGTTTTGGTAAGGAACACGCCAAGTGGAATCCAACAGCGGGGGTGTCGTTCGAGTACGACCCAGACAACGCGCTGAGGCACACGGTGTACCCACGACCTGAGGAATGGTGCGTTATCATACGCAATGTAACATGGAATGACAATCACAGAATAATTGCTCACACTTTTAAACGTGTTCCATGTGCATACAACTTCTATAAAGTGACACCTCTCTGACTTCCAGGCCGAAGAGTGAATACTCAGAGATTGAGGAGGATGAGGTTCAGGCTCCTTATGACCCCAACGGAAAACCAGAGAGGTGAAGAAGAGTTGTTTTCAGCAGACGGATTTCACATCCGTACATCAAAATGTCAGAACTACATGACTCATGGCTCATTTCTCCTTCGCAGGTTCTACTACAACGTAGAATCGTGCGGCTCTCTGCGACCAGAGACCATCGTCATGTCAGCGCTGGCCGTCCTCAAGAAGAAGCTGAGTGACCTGCAGACCCAGCTGAGCCACGAGATCCAGAGCGACGTTCTCACCATCAACTGAGGACGTCTCAGTAGCAGACCAGCACTCGCCTTCATGCAGCTTTGTTATGATGAGGCCGATACCAGGTGTTAAGTGTTAAGAACCTGATATCGGTTGCGTGTGCTAAGATGACGTTAGCATGCGAGAGGGAAATGGTCTCAGTGATACAAATGTAGGTTTGTGGCTGTCAGTGAATTTACTATTATTTAGTAAAATGTTATTTTTTAAATAAATGTTTATGAGGAACTTGGTTGTCTTTCGTGAGGTTGTCTGTTATTATTATTAATCCTAAGATGGTATTTCATTTATATTTGTAGTGTAAATGCTCAAAGTGAAAAATATGACTCTGAATTATTTAAATGAGAGAGAAAAAAAAATCATCAGAGGTGTTAAAATTAAGATATAGCTCAGGTAAAATTAAGATATAGCTCAAGTAACTAATGCATCCTAGACGTCTGACTCCTGTTGATATTGTAAAAAAAAATTCTTCTTCAGGGATGAATGTTTATTTTGAATGTTTCATCAAGTGCAACACTGAATGCATCACATTCCCAACTTGGACTCACTGGGCAGAATAGCTGTGCATGTAAGCACATGTCTAAGTGGAAATCCCGGCGGTTGTTGAGCGGTTTTCTAACACCTTTGCAGGTGTTGGACAACCGCTCAACAACCGCTCATCTTTGCAGGTGTTAGACAATGTCAGACCAATCTCCATTCAGATTTTTGGCCATTTAAACATTAATATATAAGCAGCAAACAAAACATGAACTATTAAACTCACAGGCACTGAATTAGTTGGAGCAGCAGCTACTAAACATAGCCCCCAGCATGGCTAATCTATAAAATGTGATTTATAGTTACTTTATTAGCACAGTATAGGATATCATTCATGCCTGGTTTCCCCAGTGGATCTTGTCATTTATGTGAGATGTGTTCCTCTGTAGATAGCTGGTGCAAGATTCAACTAATAATTTACTAAAACAGTTTTGTTAAACTCTCCATGTGAAAAGACAGGTATCACATTTAATGTACAAGATCAACTGATCTGCTCAGTAGCTCCAGAAGGAAAAGGTGCAATTAATAAATACTCTTATACTATTTACTGTTTTTAATAATAATAATAATGTTTATATGTGAGCATTTGTTAGTCCCCCTATATTTCATGTTGATATCTGGTAGGGCAGTGAGAATGTAATTATTTTTTTATTTCATAACTTCACATTCAGAGATGGCTGTGATGAGGAGGAGGTTCTCCTCTGTCTGCTCCTCTTCCTCAGCCGAAGCAGACACTGCAGGTCCCGTTTCTGTCTCTCATTCACCCAGTGAACAAGGACGTTCCTGTGCATCCCTTCTCTGGTAAACTCCCTCTGCTTCACTGCCAGCTGGAAGATAAAACACTGAAAATCTTTTACAGATATTTAGATAGCTACAGTGCATACAATGTCTGTTATAGGTATATTTTAGCACTAATTATTACTGATGAAATAATTGTCCTTTTATTGTTAAGTAAAAGTTTATTTTTTGTATTTTATAAGTACTTTATGATAAATATTTAGTTAAAAGTGCATGACTTCCATCCATCAGGTGGAAATAAAATATTCCTTAGAAAACTAGAGATTAAAGATACTATTTACAAACTTTAGAGATTTATCAAACACTCACTCTTATTGTAGCAGGGTGACATTTGCTCAAACACTAAATATCAAAATGACACCTCAGGCATGATGATTTATGTCCAGTTGCCACTGAGTCTAAGACTCTTTGCTGAGCTCCACCTCCTTCCTCACCTTGGTCAGTTACTGTATCTCCTGTTGTTTTGTGGCGTGGATCCAGTAGATACTTACTAGATACACACTTGGTTTCTACTGAGTTTTTATTTTCAACACGTGTTTGAACATGACATACAGCAGAATTTATTTACAGGAATGTAAAAACTAGCGCCCCCTCTTATAATCCTCTGATTACCTGATCATCAGCAGCTATGCAGATCTCTGTAAAAGCAGAAGTTTTGCTGCTCTGGAGCATTCAGGTGTGCGTTAACACAATGGCAAGAGGGAAAGACATAAACGATGGTCTTAGAGAAGCAGTTGTTGGCGCACATCAATCTGGAAAGGTTATAAAACCATTTCAAACAATTTGGAGTCATTCTATAATGAGAAAGATTATTGCAAGTGGAAAACATTCAAGACAGTTATCAATCTTCCCAGCAGTGGACGTCACATTTATTCCAAGGTCAGACTGTAGAAACAGCTGAGAGCACATTAGGCCAACACATCTGTGTAGGCATTCGTGGTCCCCAGAAGCTGAACACTAATCAGTGATCGGTGATCCCACTCGGGACCAGGTTTATTTCGTTCAACACTTTGGTTTATGCCCAAAATCTACATACAATAAAAAGTTGGGTCTATGACATGTGCACTACTTACTTCCACAATGCAATGTGTTTCATTTTACAGAAACTTAAAGTCATCTAATTCTACAGCTGTCAGTGACGATGCAAAATGATAATGATTACTGTTGAATTCTGAATTTACTGTCCACAATTTTACTGGATCGTTTAAAAACATGCAAACAACTACATCTTGATTACTGGGCTATTTTGTATTTTCAGGTGAGCATTATCCAGATCACAGTTGGCACTGTGCAGCAAATAAAGCAGCTGCTTCATTTCCTGTTTTGCACAATATGTTAGTGAAATCTTTGTGCACATACTCATAATGTGCATGTTACCAATGCAGCATAGATATGGATGATTCAAACAAAATGGGAAATGAAATGAAAGAGACTCACAATAACTATACAAAGAATTGTCACATTATTTATGTCTGTTTTTCATTGTTTTTCACTGAGAGCCATTTTGTGGTCATTTTGGAAAAGAGCTTATTTATAATTATTAACTCTCTCTGTCTTGGTAGTTAACGTATGGACATATTTGTCATTTTAATGCACGATTCCAGCTTTAGGAACAGAACAATCAGTGTGGAAACTACTAAAAAGGACAAGCAGCTGCCCCCCGTAACTGTAGTGTCACCTCTGGTACAACCTAACAATGCTACTTGCATGGGCCTAAACTCTTGGTATTGTTTCACAATATGTTAACTTATGTGTAAGGTGACACTGAGTGCTATAACAACACTGTGACAGTCTTTACTTCCTGAGATTTAAAAGCTCCTTCTCTCCATAGTCCCTCTCATAATTTTAAATGTTAGAATTAATACAGTTTTGTATTTCTTATTGCTGGAGTATGGACATCACTATGAGTGTGGAGCACCTGGTGGGGCTGGTGACGAGTGGTTTCATTTAGTCTGTTGCTTTGTATTAACATCAGTTTGGTTTTCCCACAACTAGAAAGCACTGAGCCGACATAAGGTATCAGAGTACGATGAGGTAAACAAATGCAATCTCTGCGAACAAAGTGTTCCCAGGAAGTGCTGATGATGACGAAGGCTATGAGAAGGAGGAGGGGAATGTTTGGCCTTGATAATTAGAGGTAAAACTATGTGTAACATGACACAATAGCAGTGGAACCACTTCTGTACATCATATTGTGACGTGCAGAAAAGCAGACACATACCTGCTATAACTCATCTCTTTCTACAAGAATTACAATATCGCCTTTCAGCTTTGTTTCATTTTTATGTCCATGGTATGAATGCAGAAACATGTCTAAGCACGGCTGGTGGAAAGTATTGTGTCATCATCATGAGCAGAGTTACTGGTCTTCCTGAAAACTTCCTCTCTGTGAGAAATAGGACAAAAATTGGTAAATGCATTTTAAGTTCTTCATTCTTGTGAAAGATTCATCTGAAACAATGAATAAATATATGTAAAATTTGATTCATCACAGACATTAATTAATTTATTTATTTCTGTGGCCCGTTTAGACCAAGCTTCTTTTTAAATAACAACCCAGGAAACTACAAATGTGTCCATTAAGACTGTTCAGATGCTTTTACATTTAGTCATTTGATGCTTTTATCCAAAGCAACTTACAGGTGAAGTACAAGGCAGCAAAAATCTAAGTGGAGGTAAAAAACTTCAGAGACCTGATGCAGCAGCTACAGGAAGCCAGTGCAGAGATCTGAGCAGTAGTGTGACGTGTGTCGTTTTTGGCTGATTAAAGATAAGCCATGCTGCTGGGTTTTGGATCATATGGAGGGATTTGATTGTGCATGCTGGTAACCCAGTGAACGGGGCATTGCAGTAATCGAGACAGGATATGACCAGAGCCTAGACAATCAGTTGGGTTGTATATTCAGACTGATCTTTTTGATTTTGTAGAGGGCAAATCTGTCCTAGACACAGAGGAGATATTGTCTGTAAAGCTCAGTTGATCATTAATGATTACCCTCAGGTTTCTAGCAGACACTTAGTGGAAACAATCACTGAGGACCCAGTGCTGATGCTGATGTTATGTTGTTGAAGGTCTAACTGGAAAGACTATTACTTCTGTTTTGGAGAGGTTAAGCTGAAGAGGTCTTTCTATCATCCAAGCAGAGATGTCAGACAGTCAGTAAAGCATAATCAATACTTAGTTATGAAAACTGCTGTGTGTAATGTTGAATGCATTCCCAGTAGT
>OMLM01008241.1:51276-65001 GCA_900302695.1 Helostoma temminkii
ATATTTAACCTATAATAAAGCAGTTGAATTTATACTTGCTGAAAGTACATTAGCTGTTCTACTTACTTCTTAGTACTTTGTCTTTATTGTTTAAAACATTTTTTGTTTGGGATCATTGACCTCTCCAGCACAGTTTCTTGTGACTGGGAGTTGTCTTTCCATTCACTATTTATCTTTGCATTCATAGTCCTTTATCAGCAACATTACCACCTCAGTGTTTCATGCTCAGCACTATGCACTCACTGTGGTAGTTCTGGTCAGGTCCACAATAAACATTCAAGACCCCCATCGGATCCAGACTCGTTAATTTTGGTTTTGTGTGACCAAAGAATGTGCTGCCAATATTCATCAGGCTTTGTTTCATGTTGTTTGGCAAAGTTTAACCTTACAGTTTTGTGAGCAGTGGTTTTCTCCTCGGACGTCATTGTTGGAGGTCGAGATGCGGCGTCCATCACACTGTCTGATCAGTCACTCATAAGTCGACTTTCTTGTGCCAAGTTAGACACAATTACTGTCTTGTTTTTCCAATGCAAAGTAGTCTCAGTAGTGTAAACAATTCATGCACCGTAAAACTACATTTTCTCTTTAGTCATCATGAATACAAACAGCACTAAACCTGTTATGTTCCTTCCTGCACGTACAAGTTACATATTTAATTAATTTTTAAATGTAAAACAATTAGTGATTAAGATATTAAATTGTGTTCGGTTTCAGTTAGATTAATGTGAGCATTGTCTCCCAGCAGTAGAAAAAGCACGTGTAACTAACAACGTAGCTCTTTTCATGTAGGTGACTCAATTATTATGAGCCAGGATGCAAGAAAGCAGGTCACTTAATGCAACATTTAATGACTGCACTTATATTATAGAAAGAAATATCATAACGGTAGTGTAACATAATATAATAATTTGCTAAGAGTGTGTAATATGTTGGTCTATGTGAGGAATGTTGCTTCAGAGGATAAAAAGTTCTGTTGAGAAGTTACTAATGCATTTGCGGGTTTGTCCAGAGGTGCAGTCAGTCACCAGTCAAGTTGATGGCACGGAATCTCACCCCCTTGGTAAAATAGTTGAATGTTCCTGCTTAGGGATTAAATTTGTACACTATTTTGTTGTTGCCGTCTTGGTGTCTTCTTTCTGTGTCGTCTTTTCCTCTCAGTTAAGGCTAAATTAGCTCCATCGACATGCAGTACAACAGTATTTGTTGGTTAAAAAATATAAAAGAATAAAGAGCTTTTAAACTGCGCTCTTAACAAGCTGGAAGATTTCTCTCCTGTTTAGTCTAGAGGGTGCAGCGCCCATGTTTTCCAAAAACATTTCTGATTTGTCTGAATCTTTTGATTATACTATCATGTGGATGATGATATATTCAACATTGGTCTTTGTAATTTTAAGCTGAGGAACAAAATATCATGGAATTGTTGACAATGTGAAGATGCATCATTTCACAGATTTGTAAACCTCTGCAAATCTACACTTCTGATAGGCTCTGACTCTTTAAGATGTTCTTTTTATACCCAATCATGTTACTGACCTGTTAAATTAGATGCCAAATGTTCTTACTTTTTCACCCCTTTTGTTGCCTCTGTCATAAAAACAATCCTTATTTGTCTTTTAAAATCATACATTTTCTTACTTTAAACACTTTTAAAGTAAGTTTTCCACACTGACTGGCATAACATTATGACCACTGACAGGTGAGGTGAATAACACTGATCATCTCTTAATCACGGCACCTGTTAGTAGTTAGGATATATCAGGCAGCAAGTGAACAGTTTGTCCTCAAAGTTGTATAGTATGTATATACTATTCATACTATAGCTCAAATTGCTGAAGACATTGAGGCTGGTTCTGATGGAAAGGTGTCAAAATTACACAGTACATCGCAGTTTGCTGTGTATGGGGCTGCATAGCCGCAGACCAGTCAGGGTGCCCATGATGACCTCTGTCCACCACAGAAAGCATCATTGCATTTCGATTTTATTTCAATTTTACATATCATCCCAGCTAGTTTGGAATTGGGGTTGTTACTAAGTACATTTACTTGAATTAGACTTGAGTTTGACTTATTATTACTACTACTAATACTACTTAAGTAAAAGAACTGAGTCCTTCATCCACTATGGGATAGATGTGATTGCTTGGAAAATAATTAACAAGACTAAACAAGTTGGTGAATGATTTCAGGTAATTAGACTGCATTCAGAGAGCCTGTGTTTTCCTGTTGGATCATTGCATACATCTTTTTTTGTAATGTTAAGTATAGGGGTAAATGCATATTTGTTTTTCTCCCTCTGTCTATTTAGCTGGGAGCAGAGGGTGTTGCCTCATGGGAGAGTGTACTATGTCGACCACAACACCAAAACCACAACCTGGGAGAGACCACTGCCACCAGGGTAGGCTTGTGACATTTTCTTTGTTTATGCATTAATGGTCTGACAGAAATTGGGATTAAACATGTTTAGACACATACAGTGAGTGAGAGTTCGACAATATAGTAACAGGCTTAGTGCCTAATATGTGCATTAAATCAGAAATCATTATTTTCTAAGATCCATTACCCTCCTGCTGCATTTTTATGTGGATTTCCAGTAATCAGGTTACTTAACTCCAATGTAAACTCGTTCCCCAATTACCTGAGAAACCTGGTTTCTCCAAGTAATCTGGTTACATAAGATCATATAAACGCAGTCAATTTATATGGAACAGTAGCAAGTAAAAGTAAACGAACCCTTTGATGTTACCTGGTTTTCTGCATTAACTTCTGGTGTAATCATCTTTAGCTGTTTACATTATTGGACATATACACGTAAAATATACAAATGTGTCCTGGCAGCCTCAGCCTTGTCAGTTGCCAGACCAAGACTTTTTTGTTTTCAGTTATAACAACATACTTTGAAACTGATCATAAATCATCCTAATCATCCAAATAAATTGGTTTTCTCCCCCTATTTGTGCACAGCATTGCAAGAGTGAGTAACCCTGCCAGAGTCCAGCCCTTTTATGACATTTTTAACCACTATTTATTGATTTTCACAGTGTGTATGACTGGGTGACAGAGAGAAAGAGAGGCTGTTTTTAGGAAACGGACGCCCCCCGCTTCTCCCCAAACCTCCGACCCCCCACGTCCCAATCTCACTTTTTCCATACAAGGAATGAGAGCATGAGAACAAACGTCCTTTCTTAGTGCCACATGGACTTCCATCCACAACTGTGTTGGCTGCTAGCCGCCATGGCCCTTCAGAGAATCAATTAGCAGGCTAATGCCGGGGTAGCACTCCAGATGTACACACCAGGAACTGTTTAGAGGTTGGGGGGGGGGGTTAAGCAATCTAGGTTTAAAATAATCAAAGCCATGCGAACCCAGACTGAATGGCTGAGTCACACTGCTCTTTGTCAGATAGACTGCAGTGACGTTTGTAACTAGTGATGCATCTCGTGCTGAACCACTGTGGTTTTTTTAAAGTTGCATCACATCATAACGCACTTTGTTTTAGCCTGACATCATTAGGGCCTCTTTAATCAAAGCTAACAGTGAGGTTGCATTAATCTGTGCTTGTCTGCATTACTTTTTGTCAATCAACCAGTGTGAACTCTATGTTTAAATCACAATAAACAACAGAAACACGTACATAACGCCACAATGTGCTACATTTCCAAGCATCAAACAGTTCATCTTTAAATCATTTTGCTTGGACACGAAAAGCTTAATCAAATATGTGCTCAGAGCTTTGTTAAAATCTAGGTAAAGCAATTATAAATGCAGCAAAATGTATTATTAACCAAAATTATTTAGGGCTGTCCAAATAATGCAATAACCTTGATTAGTTAAACATACAAATGATAACACATAAAAAAAAATACTATGATGAATTGTGTTGCGGTGTCCTTTGATCTACTGCTTTAAGAATAAGATGAAAAATAAGTAATTTAAACACCGGGGAGGCGTGGAAAGCAGCAAGGGAAGAGAGAAACTTTACATCCTTAAATCAAACATCACAGTTTATGACCAACTAAAGCAGAGTGATGTGGGCCAAGTACTGTATATTATCTAGTTTATTGGAACAAATAAGGTATGTAAATGGAAACAGTCTGTACACAACCGTGGGAAGTATGGGTGCTGAGGGTGCTCACTGCCACAAGACTGTACAACTCGATCTGTGCCCTGTATGAACAATATTTCACACATTTTTATGCTTGTTTTTTTCTTTAATATCTCTAACTTGGTTATTTAATTACTCAGTCTCATCTATCTTAATTATTCATTGATTCACTGTCTGCCAAAATTTACTTGAGTTGAGGCAACAGCGAAAATGGATGCACACAATTAATTTTGATTACTAAATGATGAAATTAATTGGATTCATTTTTTCATCAAATGACAGCACTAAGACATAGCTTGGAAATCCTGAAAAATAATCAGTACTGTCTACTCTGAAATGTTCAGGTTGTTTCTGGGGAAGCCGCTGAACTAGTGATGTGTGAAACCTCTTGTTTCCTTTCCAGTCCAGTAAAAGTAAAAACCAGGCTGAAAAAGTCAAAATCAGTAGGAATACTTTGAAACAAGAGACCATAAAGAAAAATAGATATGTCCAGATCACAGAGACTGAGCAGATATAGCTTGCAGATTTTATTAACAACCAATAGTGCCACCCTGGTCACATTAAACTGAAAAAGTTGCATCCATTATTGTGGCATTTAGTTAATTACTTTTGTCATAACTTGATGTAACTTATTTAACTGGTATCTTTATTTATATCACTTTGAATAAAATAGTTGGATTGTGGACGTTACCTGCCACTCCTAAAGGATTTACTGGAAGTCTCTGTTGCTCTAGAAACATGTTTCTAGGTAGGAGAAACAAGTCCTATAAGATGGTATTATTTAGTAGTTACTTTCTACTGTGCCCGTGTGGATGATATGTCTTTTAATATAAGAATCAATACTGGAACAGGTAATGCTGGGATCAGAGGTATCAGTATTTCAGAATAGATCAGCTACATCATGGGAAAGATGCTGTCTGTGACATCACATATTGACTAGCCTCTGTTGCATTCGGAATGGCAACTCAGTGCAATCCCCCATAAATTATGTATTTAGTTGTTCTCTATGAAAAAACATAGCACTTACCGTAAGATTCTATGCATAATTCCAAACAAATCACCAACCACCACATACATGGTTCACCTCTTCTTTCCTGCTGTGATATTTAACCCATGAACACGTACGGCTAAGTGGAGATGGTGTTCTTTAAAGAGGAGAAAAAAGGTTGGGACAGAGACCACTTTATGTTAACTACTGTATTACATCATATTTCCTTTTCTACTTTTTAATCATTTGCAAAATGAGGATACTAATTTTTGCAGTTTAGCAAGAAGGAATATTCGGCCATTCTTGCTATATACAAGACATCAGCTGTTCAGATGTTTATGGTCACTATTGTCTGTTTTTTCTTCTGACAGCAGCATGTGGCTATATTCATCACAGAAGCATGATGGTTCCTCATGCAGTGCTGCCTGAGAGCCTAATGATCACACACATTCAACTGGGGTTTCCACCTTTAGCCTTTATGCACTGAGATGTCCCCAGAATATTAATCAATATCATGTGCTGTAGATGGTGAGGGACCCAAATCCTTTGCACTCGTGTTTGGAAATATTTCTTTGGAACTAGCAACACATCACATTTTTGATTGCAGTGATTGAGCCTTTTATGAATGTTTTTTTTCTATAAGCACGATAGTGTCAGAAAAAGAAGCACAAGGATGTCCTGAAGAATCTTAATCCAGACAAGTCATGGTGAGGAGACTGCACTGTACTTTTAGCTCCAGAAAAGTAATGACTTGAGGGGAACAAAAAGTTACAGTCAGATAGTAGAACTAAATAGAGACTGTGAGACAGGCCACTGTGGGCTCTGGGATCTTCTCTGGCTCCAGTAAATAACAAGCTAGTGCTAATATCAGAGGGGGAACACTCTTTTTCTGCCTTTTAAAGGCAACTTAGAGGCATAGTGGTCAAAGCAACTATCCCTCAACCCCACGTTTGTAATCATCCACGCTTCTGAAGTGTCCTTGAGCAAGATATTGAGACCTCCCGGCTCCTGGGATGATGTCATATAGTGTAGCTTATCTGTCTTCTGACCACAAGAAAAGAGTTTTCCCCTCTGGAGATAAAGTATCATTATCACTTCAGCTGTTCTAGTTAATTGTAATTTAAGAATAAAACCTCTTCAGGATGATAATGTAAACCATGTGTTTTTAGGAGGCACCAAAGCCAAATATGTCAGCACAATGTTAAAACGCCCTCAGAAAAGAAATGCTTTAATCTTAGAAATGATATGTACATTACATAAATGCATACATACAAATACACACATACAGAACATGATCGTTCTCTGTCCGTTTTGTCATGGATGATAAATGAGCTGTCAGTAGTAGTTTTGGTGACTTCTCAGCTACTCACTGAGTCACTGTGACTAAATCTAGATCAAGATTAAATATTATAAACAGCAGTTGTGCCAGAAGAGTTTGAAATTGTTGGAGTTAGTTCATTTAATCTGGTTTATGTTGGCGCCAATATTGCACAAAAGTAAGAGAACAAATTGGAATTACCCTCATTAATACAGTTATCTTAAAATATAATCAGATCATCTAAGATACACAAACAATAAAATGTAACTAATAACACATCCCATGGTTTAGCTCTTGCCCAAGTTGAATACATCATTAAAGAATGCACGGTGTAGGTTGGAAAAGGTTTCGTAATCTCCCA
Organism: Helostoma temminkii; assembly: GCA_900302695.1. Lineage (NCBI taxonomy): Eukaryota > Metazoa > Chordata > Actinopteri > Anabantiformes > Helostomatidae > Helostoma > Helostoma temminkii. Next base: position 58,046 of record OMLM01008241.1, read on the forward strand.
GTTAGTGACATCAGCAAAAGCAAATTGGAGTCAACAAACCCGCAGTCCAATCAGTGAAACAAGGTTTGAGGTGAATTAATTATAAAAAGCACTCAATCATTGCTAAGCATCTTCTGACATGAATCAAGCCTCAAATACAGAAAAATCTCAGAATGCACATGGTTGTTGTCCGAGGTGACAACCTAAGTACAATTTTAATGTACTAGGTTTTTTTTGTCTTCAGAACTTTTACTCCACTGCATTTATTTCACAACTTTAGTTACTAGTTACTTGTTGGTTAAGATTCTTATTTTAAAAACTTTATAAACTAATAAAGTGCTGATTTTTCATTTATGGATTAACTCTGTCACTACATAACGTGGTTAAAATCAGCTCCACCTTTATTGGCTGCTGTTTTTTTGTTTTTTGTTTTTTACCATAAATTTTCACCTTTTATAATTTTACAAATTAGACTTCTACATTTACATTATAAACAGCTAGTCAGTTTTTAATTTTGCACATCCATCTACTGTCCTAACTGCTTTTGCTGTTAAAGGTCTTAAGGAGACTGGTGCCAGTCCCAGCTGTCATTGGCCAAGAGCTGAGGTGCACCCTAGACAGGTCTGCAGTCTGTCTATAGCAGTCTATCTACAGCGACAGACAATCATTCACACTCATGTTCACACCTATGGGTAATTTAGAGTCACCAGTTGACCACACTGCATGCCTCTGAACTGTGGGAGTACTTGGAGAAAACAAACACAGACACAGAGAGATCATGCAAACTCTGCATATAACGGCACCTACAGATTCCAACCCAGGTCATTCTAGCTGTAAGTTGACAGTGCTAACCACTACAGCACCATATCTGTAACTAAACCAAACTATTAATAATGTCAAAGAGTCTGAATATTTAGTTCATACAATGCCTTCAAATTGAATAAATTTAATACTGTAGCTAGCTACCCTCCCTTAAATGATCACTTTAAAGGCACAATCAAAATCCTCAGTGAGCTGAAAAAGAACCTTAACATCTAAAATGTCAGGGTGTCAATTTCATTTCATAGATACACGTGCAGTAAGGTATCCTTTCACATCAGTATGTGACACACAGTATTTGACCTTCTGTGTTTGTTTAGAAGGTGGTTAGACTGTAATTGCTACTGGAGGTGGTGGATCTTGGTACAAAATCAAGTTATAATCCTCAAGATTTGAGTTCTGGTAGGACCACGTCACTGAGCCACAGTGTTGCACTGGAAGTTCCTCCATTACCATAAATGCAGCTTATATTCTCAGGATTTACACCAATTTCACTGAACTAGTATTGCTACATAAATTGTGGCCATAAATAAACAACTCTTCTCCTGTACATTGACTGCACAGTGATCTTGTGTGTGAGTTAGCATTAATACCTTCCATGCCACAAATGGGTGTCCATTTAGAGGTCTTGCACCACTGGGAGGACCCAGCAAACTAATAGTCCTCTCATTACAGTCATGCCAATTTTAGTGTGTAACAGAGTGTGTATCTGCACTGTTGTTTATACTTCACTTCCACTGAAAAGTCATGTTGTATACAGATGCAGACCAAATAGCTGGTACCCTTCTGTTAAAGAAAAAAAATAGTAATAAAAACTAATAAACTAAAAAAAAATAAAATACATAAATAAAAAATTACTGAATGTTAACTTTGTTTTTTTTTTTTAAACATATATGGAAGTGAGTAGTGTTTTGACTTCTAAATTCTGTAGTGCTGAAGTCATATGAGAATAGCTGTAGAACAACAGTCAGTCCTGCTGAGCCCAGGGAACCGATCTGTTTGTGTAGACTGGTTATATGTTCATGTGTGTTCTTGTCTCGTGTGTGTGTTTTTCCGTGGACCATCTGTATCTCAGTCCGTGTCCAGACGCCCTGTCTCAGTGGATGAATAAGACATACATAGACATCTGAGTAATGGCAGCAGCAGGCACGTGGTTATTGTCACTTAAAAACCTGGAAGCTCTGTGTTTTCTCTCATCATCGTAATGGAAAGCTGACGACATCTTAAATAATAAACTGTGACCTCTGAGGCCGAACCAAATCACTGATGGCATAAACCATCAGCCAGCTTTGTTCAGGTTTTCAGAAGATACAGATGAAAAGTGGAAAACTACAAAAGAGGTGTTTAATGTGTATTTATTTTGTTAAAGTTGTCACAGGGGTGAGTGAAGTAGAGCTGAAGTGTTTCCCAGTGTCTTTACGTCTCTACTCTTTCATCCTTCCCTTCTCTTTTTCTCCACCTCCCACTCTCTGTCTCCCTCCTCTTCCTGTTTTCTTTCCTTTTCTTGTCTTTGTTTTTTGACTCCCAGTAGCTTTTTAATACAGCCGCCCACTTTGATTTGCTCAATAAAGATGTTGCTGAAAGCCACAGTCTCTCTAAACCTCCCCCTGCCCCCACTTTCTGTCTCCCTTCTAGCTGGGAGAAGCGAGTGGACCAGCGGGGCAGATTCTACTACGTGGACCACAACACCAGGACAACCACATGGCAGAGGCCCACGGCCGAGTCGGTGCGTAACTACCAGCAGTGGCAGAGCCAGCGCAGCCAGCTGCAGGGCGCCATGCACCAGTTCAGCCAGCGCTTCCTCTACCAGGTACTTCAGACCTTCACTAGCCAAGACTGCTGGCACAGTATATGGTGTTGTTACTTCAGATTCTGATCTTGACAACACAGGATTGTAGAATTGTATCATGGCTCAAACAAAGGATATGTCTGAGTCAACAGGCGGAGTCCAGGCTCATTACAAATTCTTCTGTGACCCTTTCCATCCTGCTGAGCATCAACAACTTCAGAAATCTCATTTGTTGGAGTCATGACACAGTTTTACAAACCTGTGTTGTCAAGATCAGACTCTGATAGTGAGGACTCAGATTTCTCTTTTTTTAAATAAGGCCGGGCCTCCCAGACACACCTCCCCTTAATCAAAGGTATGATCCTTTGATTAAAACCTGCCTAGATGTTCAGATGGCCACACACATATCAAGATGATATTTCTCAGTAAACAAATCAACAAGTGTATTCAGAAATACAAGTGTATTGTGTAAATATTGTAAAAAGGAAATTCTAAAGTATTCCCAAACTTTCAAGTGTAGCTGTAAGGGCAGAACTCCACAAAAAGCTAAACATCAGCACCATTTCCTGGAAGCGTAGGTGTAACACACTCCTCTACATCCACTTGCTTGTCAGTAACTTGGTTTTCCTGTCCTGCAGACATGGAATAAAGTAATAAGTAAATACAGCTGCATACTGATGACGTACAATATCGATGAGAGTGGTAACTTTAAAGAGTGATATTTTGGGTCATTAAACCAAACAGTGCGCTGAAAGATCCTAAAACAAACTTTAAACTAAGTGGAACTGCAGCCTGCTAATTACTCTCTGCGAGTTCTACAAAGGACTACTGACATTACCAGTGAAGCAGGTCATTTGTTAATATGCAATAAATAAATACAGTCAAGTGCAGCTGTAAGTAGTTATTACTCCATTGAGTGTCACATGTATGTATGTACACGTATAGTGGTGTTTTTAAAAACATGGATTTCCTCCTTTACTATGAAAAATTAAAAAAGCAGAAAATCATGCAGTCAAGATCATATCAAAGCAACAAACGGCAAAATAAACCCATGGCAGCCAATCAGAAGCCTGAAAAAAAGCTCCATCCACACCAAATCCTTCCTGTTGATTGTGCTGTGGTGTGTTTATATTCATAACTTTTGTGAAGTAATCAGAAAAAGGTTTATTTCTCTGACTCTCTTTGTTCTCTCTAATCCTGCTCCCTCTCTTCATTCACTCTGAAGCTTTCTGTCATAGAGGCCAACTCCACATGATGTGTTCACAGACAGGCTGGTCTGCCCTGCAAATCCTAGTTACATGGCACAAGTCTGCCTAGTAACAATATTACCAGCACTAGTTTTCGCCATTGCACAAATGCTTCACAGCACACACTGTGACGTTACAAGGTTTTCCAAAAGGTTTGTTTTGTTACTAAAAAGTATGTGTGGAGTAGGACTAAGAAAGCATTATTGACCATGAATGAAGACCAGACCAGGCAAACTGTATTAGCAGCTACAGTAGCTTTTCATTTGCACAGCTGTTGATAAAGTCATAATAATTTTACAGCTCGGTACACATTCACCTGCTCAATAAAATGTAAAGTATTAGTATTGTTTTCTCCTCACTTAGTTCTAATTGTCAGTATTATCCAGTACTACCATTCTAGGTTGATTTAGCCACTCTATCATTGATTCTAAGCAGATAAAATGCAGTCCATATACTGTAGCTGGAATCATCATCATCAAAAAAAAGTATTTATTCAGAGCAGAACAAACGTGCTAAGATGTTAGTGAATCATAAACCTGGTCTGAATTATAAAGATATATATATATATATAAACGCATCAAACAGAGCTGTGTACTTTCCACTTCAGTCTGTGGGATGGAGAAATGTTGGAGAGAGCTTTTCTTCAGATTACATTGGTTAGATTGAAACACAGTGATTTTTACTTTCATCACCACAAATGCAACACGGACTGATAGCAATCTCTATGTGTGTATGTGACACAGTGCGGTTAGTTGACTCACTGGCTGGCAGTTGCAAGATGTCAGCTATGGGAGTGCTCGAGTTAAAGATACTCGTTTAGTATTTTCTCACAGGAGTCAGTTGAGGTCCGTCTCTCTCTGATGGTCCCGTCCTCTCAGTGATGCAGCCAAGGTCAGACTGCAGCCAGACAATACTGACTTCTGTAAATGGCCTATTAGTAAAACCAGCCTTTACAGGCCCCTGTAAAAACACCCCACCCTACTGTGTGTACTAGTGTTTCAGCTTTTATAAAACGTGTGTGTTTTCATCATAAATCTCCTTGAAATTCATTATCTTTCTGTCATTTTATAAGCCATCATTCTGTGTCGTTTAAACAGCTTTTTCACATATCACCAATTTCGCTTGGCATTCAATTTGGTCATTTCTCCTTTTCCGCCCTCCAGCCCATAATCTCACAGTATCTGTGCAGTTTTTAACTTAGTTCAACCAAGTACTAAAAAAACGAAATACTTTAAACAGTATTGAATTCGATGTTGATGATAAAACAAATGAAAAGGTGTAGTCCAGATTTGTTTGCCAGACTCTCTGAAAATTATGCCAAAATTAATTGATGAAAATAAGGGCAAACACTATTTACCTAGAAGCTTGGTGTGGAACAGGCAGCAGATTTTAACCACTGCCTGGTGGTTAATCCATAATATTAAACCATCATTCATTAGTCGATGGTGTTTTTGTAAGAATATACATCTGCAAAAAGTAACTAGCAACTAAATCTGTAAAAAATAAATGCAGAAGAATAAAAGTACAATATATTCCTCTGAATTGTAGTGAAGTAAAAGTGAAAGTAACATAAAATTGAAATACCTCAAAATAGTACTAGTTACAAATACAGTACTTACATACATACATACATCCTTACCTGGCATCTGGGCAGTTAAAAGTAAGAGCAGCACAGCTTAAGATTAAACATTGTTAAGTTTAAGTTTGACTAATTGGTGCCTTTCATAGATACACTTGGGTCCGTCAATATTTGGGCAGTGACAGTTTTAGGATTTTGCCTTTGTAGCTGCTTTTTCATGCAGTTAATGGTCGTGGAGCTACACATGGTGAGTGACGTAGTTGCAGGAACAGGACGGGAGGGGCATTTTAAACCTGATGCAAATCTCGTTTCTGGTCTGTCCTTGACTGCAGGTCACACACACACCTGCACAGAGCAGACAGAGGATGAAGCATCCACTGCAATGACGAAACATTTATAGACATTTACTTTCATAAAATCCTCCCAGCAGCTTTGTGCTTAGGTGTGGCCATGTTTTATTGATCTTTAGAATGTAACCACTATGAATGAATTTGTTGTCGCTCCCTCTCCTCAATCTCTGTTAAGCTTAAATTGGGGAGGCGTGGAAATAGTTTGGGAAGCACTGCCTTAACGTTCAGAGTAACGATAGTTCCACATTACACTTTGCTTCAATCCTGCAGTAGAAGAGCAAACCTTGTTCTTTTCTGCCATCAATGCATCAGAACACTTTCTGCCTTTTGGATTTGAATTTGTACTAAGTGCATGTTTGCACTCAGAGAACTCTTTAATTATTTAATGTTGTTGATAATACTTACCATCAAGGTATTCAGAGTCAGACTAACCAGATTTTACATTTACATGTAGTCATAGCAGATACTTGTATCCAAAGCGACTCACAAGTGAGGTACAAAGCAAGCAAAAACCGAATGTCTACAAATGCTTGCTCAAAGAAAAACGCATTAATTCAGGTTTTCTTGTCTCCCAAGGCGACACCATACACCTTCTGTTGATGTTGGGACAAAGACATTGAGGGTCAGTGTGAGATGGTTAGGTTCCCTTCTCCGTCTTTACCCTCAGTGTGTGTGAGAAAAGCCAATAGGCAGGTCAGCCCTACATGTTGATAGTACACTGCTTAGTCTTGGAATGCCCACAGTGCTGATAGGAGTGACTATTTATGGCTCCAGTGTGTGAACAAGGAAACACAAAGGAGCTCATAGTTTAAATGTGAAAGCATACTCTGCTGTCTGGTTAACGCACTGTGAGTGTGGATGCACTATAAAAAGTAATATTTTCAAAATATCTTCCTGTTGTTCGTGTGTGTGTGTGTGTGTGTGTGTGTGTGTGTGTGTGTGTGTGTGTGTGTGTGTGTGTGTGTGTGTGTGTGTGTGTGTTAACATATACTTTTCCTCCATTTTGTTATTGTTGACATGTTTTTGTCATAATTGTGTAACTTTGAGATAAACAGTTTGTTTTGCTCAACTTATTTCACTCTCATCCATTCGTTGTCTCACACTTAATGGGGATACATGACACATGAATTCTCATCTGGAAATTAAAAAGGAAAGTGTATATAGGGATACATCATTTCGGTGCACCAGTAAGA
>OMLM01008243.1:0-12030 GCA_900302695.1 Helostoma temminkii
ACAGCTGGGAGACAAGAGTAAGTACCAGCACCAGGTATCTTGTATATGGACACAACCTGGAAATATATTTTGCCATTATAGCATAAAGATTCCATATTATACCCTATTTAGGGGTTAAAAAAACTGGTCCCTGACGTCTCCCGAAAAGCTTGCAGATCAGTGTTCCTGCCCAGGCTGAAGTATTGCGCTCAGAACCTCTGGAACAACTTGTTTGAGCAGCTCTCAATGTAGGCTGACATGCTTTTGTGAGCTTTACACAGTAAAAAAAACAAGACAAAACTTGTTAAAATGCAGTCTTGTCTAATAAATACAAGATAGATCGGTACAGGCAACCTCCAGCCAGAGCATTTTTATATTTATTAAACAGTAGATCTAGTTTAAAAAGTGATTAATGCCCATTAGTGTCTCTAAATTGCTTATTTTGTCCAAACAAACGCCTAAAACCAGGCCGACAGTTATCAGATTTTTGATGGGTAATTATTTACCATATTTACCATTTTGGTTTCGATGTTCTCACCACTTAACAGGTAATCGGATCACTGGACCTTCATGGAATATGTGACACCTAATTAGTGTTTCATTAGTTGAAGAACTGATATAGTGCATTAATTTTAACAAGGAGAAAAGTGGAGTTAGGTCGACTCATAACTGTGGATCCAATTCATTTAATGAGCGCTTAAATAATTAAATTTAGAGCTTTTGTGGTCTGTGACACTTTGCTAATGAACTCATATTCATTATTCTAATTTTCTATTAAAAATGTCACTGCGAGACTAAAATAAGTCCGTTGGCCCTTATTATGTCTGTGTAATGATTCTGGTCATGTTCACTTGGTGTTAAGTTTTCCCTGTGTCCATCTTATGTGGCCGAAGTGAATTCCAAACTTTTCTGAAAACATTTCCTCTTGTGTGTCTCTCTAGAAGTCGAAGTGGTCATCACATATAACAAAGATGGCAGCTACACTATGCAGGTGAGCTGGAAAAAGTTTCACAACGAAATTATTATTGTCCCAAAGTATTGACAAGTACAGTAGTTGCTTACTGCTTGCTATTGCTACGATTTCAGATTGGCGAGGAGGTGTACCATGTGACTGGGGAGGTGGAGGAAGAAGGTGGAGCTTCGTTCCTGCACTGTTCTGTCAACGGAGTGAAGTCTCGTCCCAAACTGGTGATCCTGGACAACACAGTGCACCTGTTCTCCATGGTATGTTCCTACTGCTACTGGTGACAAAGGGAGCACAAGCTAATGGCTTTTATGTATTTATGGTAAATATTTTTAAGCAGATTGCAGAAATGCATATTTGCATTTCACATACAGTTGCTAGAAAAGGTAGGTGAACTTTATTGGTTGAGTTAATTTCAGCCAAACATGGTTCAGCCGGTAATTAAAACAGTTTCACTTACTTCTGCCACCATCAGTCTGTATATTCTAGTGTGTTCAATAAAGACATGAAAGATTGTGACTATCTGTGTTTTACTACCCCAGAAATATAGTGCTTATTTGTAATTTTTCCCATTTAATGACCAATTTAGGCAGAAAACCAGGAAACTGTAAATATTCACTTTTTCTTGCAGTTGTATTAAACTGCCATTTGATATCTTGATTTTATCCAGAAATGTATGCTTTGTTAAATGTGTAAATTTGGTAAAGTGGTAGTTCGTTTAGAGATGCAGTTTCTGTCAATCAGTTCTTTATTTGGTACATTAAATATAGAGTGACAAATGTCATCACAGTTTCCTAAATCCATCTTCAGCTTTTTGTTTTTGTCTGAGTCCAAAATCAAGAGTTCATGTTTCTTCCTTTCCTACTGTAAAGATATGCATTTTATCTGTTAACCACAGCACAGTTTAGTGGTGATTTATCCAAGTAAGGTGTTATGTAAAAGAAATTTTCACTCCATTGACTGTAAAAACAGTCTCAATTCCCACTCTTCAGTATCTGAAATGATTCTCTTCCTGTTCAGATCCTCTCACCTCAGTAATCATTAAACTGTTAGTTCTGCTTGTGACATCTTTCCTACAGGAGGGAAGCTCCCAGGTGTCTGTTCCAGTGCCGAAGTATCTGGCTGGTGTGAGTGCCTCTGGGGCTCAGGGTGGTGCTGTAGCCCCCATGACTGGAACCATAGAGAAGGTGAGTTTGGTTGTACTCGCAGGCAGAAATCTGCTTATAACATTTTTTTTTAGGCTTTCTACTCATTCTTATACAATTCTGACACAACACTGCTGCATCTTTAAATATAGCCAATTTGTTTGGGGGGAGAATAATTATTACTTATTTGTTATTTATATGTCCTAAGTCTCGACGAGTATTAGTCCTAACATATAAAAATAATTGACAAGATGCAGATGCCGGTGCAGCATTGTGATTCTTGTTATTGTTATGTTATTGAAACTTATTTACTTTACTTTAAATAGATGAACAGATTAGATTTACCACATTAATGCAGTGTATACCTCTACCAGCCAGTGAAGCTGCAGTTTACATACATACATATCTAGAATCAAGAATTTGACACCTCTGGCCATGGCTGTCATTCACACAGAGGCAAAACATCCTTTCATCCACGTCCCACAGTTAGCCTAGCTTAGCATAAAGACTGGAAACGGTGAAATGTCTAGCCTGTCCTACCACCAAATAATTACACATGTACTGTGTAGTGTTAGTTAATGGACTTTAGAGCTGTTGGTAGATTGTTTAACTGTGGACAGTCACACTGTTTCCAGTCTTAAGCTAAACTAAGCTAAGCTAAGCTAACTACCTCTTGCAGTATCAGTATTGTTGTCTAACTCTTGGCAAAATAGGTATTTCCCAAAGTAGTATATTATTTCCCATCATGCTTCCAGTTAACTAACCTATTACTTCATACAACAACTAAGCAGTATAATACTCCTCTACTGATGTAGAAAATAATTTACTGTGGAAAAAATGTTATTCTTTGCCTTCACCATCTCTATTAATTTTATTTATGAAGACACTTCTGTATATTACTGTTTATCTAAAACATACTTGCAGCCTTTGTAGTGAGGCTGAAACCAGAGGTGATATGAAAATACCTGCTGTCAAGTTATGCACAAGCAGAAGACAATTCATAGAGAGTTACACAAAGTAATGAAGCAATGAAGATACAAACAACATCCTCATTAACCTGGGATGACATTAGAAGTTAAGGTTTATTCTTGAGAGTCACCCTGAACCTGTAAACATCCTCCATCTGAACAAGCTTAGATAAAGGAGCTGTTGTATTGTGCTCAGGTGCTGGTGAAGGCTGGAGACAGAGTGAATGTTGGAGACCCGCTGATGGTCATGATTGCCATGAAGATGGAGGTGAGAGACTTCTGTTGACTCTGCCTCACGCACGTTCTCACTGTTAACCTGTCTGAATCGCATTTAAACACGCTGAGTTTCTAATAAAGCTCATATGTTTTCGTCATTTTTGTTCCTGCAGCACACGATCCGGGCTCCCAAGTCAGGCGTGATCAAAAAGGTTTTCTTCAGCGAGGGCTCTCAGGCCAATCGACACGCTCCTTTGGTGGAACTGGAAGAGGAGGGGGAGGATAACGGGGATGGTGGCGGCCAGTAAACACTTACCAACACATAGATACAGCCGCAAAATAAGCTGAGGCAGGTAGGAGAGGTGTGACAACTGGAGGGAAAGTGACTCACTCAGCTTTAGATTAATGTTAAAATACAAGTTGGCACTTAAATCGTCAGTTTGAGAGTGACTTTGCTTCGGTAAGGCAAAAAGATCGCCCCTCTATGAAGCCATAATACAATACAAAGTCAAAAATGGTTTAGTGATACATGATAGGTTTCTGTTTGTTCTCTGAGGAGTTGGAGGAGTCTTCCTTTTGTTCAGTACTGTTTATTGCACTTCTCCATACACACCGTGTGCACTTCTTCACCTGTAAATGGTGACAAGACTAAACGGTGTACATGTAGATGCAAATGACAGTTGAAATATTATGACCCAAAAAAAAATGTAATTATATCTCTGTGGACTGAGAATAGTTACTGATAATCATGGACATTTTGTGTCATTGGAATGATGCTAGAAAATGTATCCTCATCCCTGCATATTGCGTTATACTGTAACCTAATGTTTATCGCCCTGTGTGGGGAGCAACCTGCCACTGTACTGTCAAAAACACGTACCTTCAAGTTTGTTAATTATCCTACATTTACTGATGAGTTACACACTTCTGATACTGTGGGAAGACTCACCTACCACTTGTGTAAATACTATGATATAAACTATTTAAAAATGCAGTGTTAAAAAGCTTAAAGCAAGTCTGTTCTTCTTAACTTTGAAATGTTCGACTTTGAAGCTACATGGTTTTCACTGGACACTGGTGATGAAAGGAAAGCAGTTGGATGTAGTGCGGGAAAATATTTTGTATTGTGATTTATCGGTGTCCAGTCGTTCCAAATTTCCTCATTACTTCCCTGAAGAATGACCCAAGCACTTACACTCCCGTATTTTGTGACCTAATTTGATCTGTGTTCAGAATATCCCTTAAAGGAAGGAATGTCAGAGCTTAGGACAAATGGTTTGTTTCTCTGTAAATGCTCCATCAGTTGAATCGATTTAAATCCTTGTGGTCGTGTGTGCTCGACGTGTTCATACGGACCCACTCTCTTCTAACTGTGTGCTACTGTATGAGGCCTTGTAGACTAAACTGATAAACATCTGCGTTTATTGCAGATTATTTTATAGATTCACACTTTAATAATAAAAAAAAACAAGGTGATAATGGACTGATCAGAAAATATAATAAAATTGTGTACACAGCTTCATGTCGTGTCATACTTGATGCACTTGTGTTTGTTTTTACATTGGCTTATCTGAGTGCTTCTGGGTGTGTGTAGGTGTGTGTACACTCTGGGACTTATTGACTTCTCCTCCAGCCTCTTAACACGTGCCATGTCCTGGCAGATCTCCACTCAGCCTCAACATGGATTCGATCTAATCAATCAGAATAATTGCAATCATCCTGTGCCTCTGCACATCATTTAAATGTGAATGTGTGGCAAGAAATAAAGAGTAAATAACAGTGAAATATGGAAAGATAAACTGCCATAGCTCAGCAGGAAAAGCCTTTTTTAAATCTAAGTCCATGTTACCATCATATTGTCATGATCAGATAAATGCATTTCATGTCGCACCTCAAGTCATTTTAAGGTTGCATCTATTGTTTTCATGGTCAGTTAATCTGATAATTATTCTCAAATAAACTACTGAAGTAATTAATGTGAGTGATACAGAAATATGTATCACTAATCAAATTACCTGGTCATTCCCCAGACTTCTGTAACAATTTCAAACAAAAGTATCCCCGACATTTTGTTAAGCAAAATCAAAAAGCAATAGAATAGTGCCATTTTCTTCATTCCGAAATTATTGAAAAATATATATTTCCAATATATATACTCCAACAGGAGATTGCAGCTAAATTCTGGCTGCATATTTTTATGAAAAGGCATCAGAGGAAGCACTTGGGTTCTACTTTCAGCTGGAGGAGGCCAATATGAGGTTGGAGCTTTAGTCTAAACTTTTTATGACAATGCATGACCATGCCAGAAGAAGTTGTAGCTCACAATCTCTTACTTTAATAAACTTGTAAAGAAAATGAGCAGTAGGACCTGCGGAGGCAAACAGGGTCCTATATTTTTGAATGTAGGGCACCAACAGGAGGTCGGGCAGCAATGAGACCCAGGCTAAGATGCTTCCCATGACATTTTGTGATGGACTGTCTTTTGTGGATAAAAATATTTTCAACTACTAAAAATAACTGTTGAGGATCAAATTTAGCAAAACAGCAGTAAACACATAAACAAATCTTTTAACCATTTTCACACCTTCTTCCAACACTGAGGACAAACTACGGCATATAAAATTTACTGTCACTACCTCCTTGATCTACTCTAGATGTAGTTTTTGCTTGAATTGTTCATCAGTTGTAAGTCTGGTCAGATAATGTAAGAGTTATAAGACACACTATAGAGACTTGTTTCTTAAAAATGTATTTATTTCGTAAATAGAACTGCATCTTCATAAACATCAGCTATAAGACAGATTTACAGACAGTAGGAGGAGGAGGAGGGAGTACGGACAGACACAGCAACAGATATCAGTCAACAGAAGAGTGATGACAGTGTTTATTAATCATCTGGTGCTGCACGATTTACTGATGAGAGGAGGGAAGAAGAATGACTTCAACAGACCTTTCAGCGCTGACGTAATCTGCAGCCTCGAGTCTTGTCGGCTGACGCTGAGTCACAGGCTAATCTGCTGCAGGAAAACTGAACTGGGCTGACATTTTAATTTAGATTCCTGTTTTTAGCTAATTTAATCAAGGGAACCTTAATTTGATTCAAGGCTGCAAATTGTGGCTGAGTTTGAAGATGTTGCTGTTGTCGGGTTGACAGTTTAGATTGAGTCTTGCACAGCTTATGACAGAAATACCCATAATGTCTTTTAGATGAAGAGTTCAGAATCATTCTTCAAGCACACAGCACAGACATTAGTCCTGCCTAATGGATAATATATGTATTTATAAAACACAACAAAAAGCAGTTTCCATTTTCCTCAGGACAAAAATAACCTTTATATTCAACAATATTTCCAGAAACAGGAATATTTGGTACAACACCACATGTGTAGACAGAACTGAGCAGCTTTTGGTGTCTTTTAATTAGAGATCTTGTTAAACTTGGAGGGTGCTGATGGATAACATGATTATCATCTCGGGCCCAGACGTGATAAAGTACTAAATTATAATTCGAGTTGTCTCCTGCTTCTAGAAATACCCCAGAGGCCTCATATCCAAACCCCACTGCTCCTCACTTAATGAAGCTAAGATGACGTAAGCGCTGTGATGCTCTAGAGAATCAGGTTGTGGTTGTTACAAATGTCACAGCTGATCTTAGAAAAACCCAAATCGCACAACATACCATCTGTTATTTGCGCTAACAGCACTAAATACCACACTAGTGTTGCGTTACATTTGATATGTTGAAAAGAAAATGTGCACCTGGATAAAAACAAACAAACATGTAACTACTAACCCAAGACATAAGTAAAATAATCCCACAGATTTGAAACACTCAGCTCTTTATTATTATTATTATTATTATTAAAGGTTACTTCATCTGTTTTCCTTTGCTCATGTTGACTGGTCAAAGTGTTTCCACGGACTTCTTTACTAATTTATTTCTTGTAACTATTATGCATCAGCTACTTCTTGTCACACCTTTTTTTAGAGCACCTCTACTATCTATTTTTTGAATGTATTTATTCATATGATCATTGATATCATAACTGTTTATTTTGAACACAAGGGGGCATCAAAACAGCATCAACACTGCAGGTGTTTCTACACGGCTCAGCTGTATCTGCCTTTAGCTACAAAGGACTTCCTGCTCTGACGTCACATAGAAACTCGGCAGTGTCACAGCTCCGATGACCCAAAGCGCTCCTGAACGGTGAGGGTTGGTGTTGGTTCTAGAGGAGACCTGTCCTGATTCTTGGCACCATTAAAGTCTGGGTGATGACCTTTAGCAGAACCGATTTATAACGCTAGGATGACCCCAGTAATGCTTACTAAGTATGTGTAGGTAAAATACAAACAAAATTAGTTTGATTTAAGATTGGTCATGTCAGAAAAATAAAGTGCTATTAATTAACCAATATAATTGAAAAAGTGTTCGCTTCTTGTTTTTACAATTTAAGAAATGAGACAAAATCAAACCTTCCTTCACAGCTCATTGAAAAAACATGCTCTATACATATTCCTCAAATGAACTTCAACAGAAACTAAAAACACAGTAACATAACACAGAAACATAAATTAGACACTGGCTTATCAAATCAAGTAGTTGAAGGCTTTAGCACTCTCACACAGAGTGAGGACTGTGGATTTTGTCTTTCGTCCTACGCTGAAGTTCAGAGTCCAGACAGGAGGAATTACTGTACATATGCTCATGTGAGTACTGTTTTAAGATTAAAATGAAAAAATGAATTTATGCTCTAACAGAAAGCTGGGTATGGAGTATTGGTATGGGATATTTATTAGACATAGAGGGTTTAATTAAAGATGCTCTTGAATTCTCGGGGGTTTGTAGAATCTGAATATTTCAGACCCACCTGCATCAAATTTCACTCATCTCTTGTTCCTTTAAGGTTTTCTCTAATGCACTTTCATAAAGAACAAAAGATTAAAACAAGTACAGTCAAAATCACAGCAATGGCTCAGATAATCAAATTATTATTAATAAAACGCCAATAATGAAGAACCCTACCTTTCCCATAATTAAACTAAATAGCATCTTTAATTAGATCTTCTCTGCTTGATTTTAATGCCCTCATCATAAGCCCACTCCCCCAGTGACAGCAATTCATTCTTCTAGTTCAAGTTCCAAGCCAAAATCAAGATGGCTTCAAAAAAAGTTCCCTTCAGAGCATCAGAGAATATTATGCAACACGTGATGAGTAAACTGACTGAAGTGCTTCTCAAAACAGGACCCTTTTGTATTTTTCATACATGTATCATCGAAGACATTTTAGAACATGTGGTCCAATGTTTAAAAAGACACTAAGGTTTAAATATAATGTATGGTCCATATTGGATAAACTATTTGACGCAGTGTGATCATTATCTGTATTGGTTGATCTTTATTTGGACATATTTCAACATTTCCTGTAAGAGCGTGTTTGTTAGTGTGCAGCAGCCAGTTCTCAGCTGCACTGTCACCACTAAGGTTTAACCTTAGTGCCCTGTTCTTAATATGTTGCCAAACTGACCCAGGATCAAATGAGTAATGGATGTGCTAATCCTGAGTAGGGTTGTGTTGGTTCTTCAAATTGAGATTGATTAATTAATCAATTGAGAAATGGGATAAATACGCATGTCGTGGTTGTTGGCATGTCCACTGATCTGATGGTGAATCATTAATTGGCTATCAATGTAGCCAGAACGATAAACCCAACGTGAATTTAGAAGAACCAATGAATCCAAGATCATCTTTAATCTTCAACTAAATTATCTGGCTAACCTGTTAATCCACGTACGAAGAACAGGGCCCAAATCTACAATCCAGTAAAACATTTTGGAAAGTAGCTGCATTCAGGACATTTGAAGGACACAAACACAAATATATTGATATGTAAGATGTTTAACACAAACAGAAAAAATGTAATGCAATAATAAATACATTTTCATTGTCAGTTGCACCTCTGTGAACAGCAATGATACAACAGGCCCAGGTAAATCTCATATAGAAAATAAACATCAAGAATGTTCTATTACTTGACTGACAAGACTATGAAAGAGGGAAACTGAAACATCTTCAACATAAATATCCTTGGACTCTGTATGCTCCCTGTGTGAGCTGAGGCTTGTACTCTCACTGTTGTGTGGTTGTTGTCAAGTTTAAAACGGTTGTCTTTACACATTTTTTACATTTGTTATCTTCTGGAGCCAACTAGATTCTGCTAAAATCAGAACAGACTAATCATCAGAGAGAAACATATGACCTACAGGCTTCATGTGGCCACTGAGATCACACAAGGGTCTACAAGAATGACCTGTACTTCTCTTAGCCACCGTGACGGCCGTAAAGAAAACACATTCACACACATTTCATCAACAGATGGATGGAAACACACATGGAAGGAACGGCAAAAAGATGATTTCAATGGTGACAGATGAACAATGATTTTGAGAAACTAAATATATAAAACTAAAAGATTTTTAACATGTGCAAACACTCTGAAGCTGAATTATATTTCTGATATACATCGCTCTAAAGAAAGACATTCTGCTGTCTGGGTCGACGTGCATCAGCCGTGATTTGGAAAAGCATCCCATCATTAGAACCATTTCTGTCTTACTAAAAATCAAAAATGGAACCATCAGGCAGTCGGGAAATATCGCAGACAACTCCCAGGCATGATTCCACCTCAAATACCGTTTGTATAGATATTATAAAATCTTAATATGTCCATTTTACAGCTGTATTATCCTATATTACTTCCGCATATTCCCTGATATCATGGTCTTTAATGCCAAGATGCTTTTGCTAACCAGACTGAATGAGAAAAGGCAAGTCCAAAGTAATAATAGTCTCAAATAGCTATTTGCAATTCTATCCAGTACCTTGTAATAATCTTTCAATAATATAACCTCTTAAAGGTTTATGGCTTTTTAATCAGATCCCATCTGGCCTGCTTCAGAGCAACACACCAAGGAGACAGAGGCCTGAACAGTCAGATGAGAAAGCAGCACAAACAATAATAAGTCTTAGCAATATAAGCTTCTGTACAATCAGGCACAAAAATAAACACTTTCCCTTAAACTTCAGTCTGAATCCTTTTGGTCTTTGGTACCATAACAGAGATGTAGAAGCTCCATCAAAGGAGTAATGTAGGTTGGAAGGATCAGCAGCTGGATCAGCAATGCTCTGGATGCTACAAGACTGTGCAGCAGCTGTGTGGGCAGCTCAAACCCAAATTGGAAGTATATGGAAAGGGATGTTGGATGTTGAACATGATGTAGCTGCTGGCCAGCAGCTCTGAGATGCACTCCTAATGTAGTCAAACTTTGTGGCGCTTCTGCCCTGGTGCTACATAGATGAGCCTGTTTTTGTTGTTCGGTTTAAAACAGCTGGATTAAGTTACAAAACTGAGGCTGCAATGCCTGGAACAGGCCACAGCTAATATTTGTACCAAGAGTCCAGGACTTCTGGGATCTTGGTTCTAAAACACTTAGGACTCGTAAGATCTGCCAGTTGCAGTAAAATAGCAACTGTACAAAAATAAAATATAAATAGCCGAATGAGAGTTCATACAACTAATCTGATCTGTGAGGGCAGCACTTATGTGCTGTACAGTCTTCAACATTATTTAAAGGTACCAATTTAAATGTTCCAATGATTTTACAGGAGTCACAGATGCTCTGTAAGCAGCACATTTCAGAAGTGTTGTTGCTAAGATGCTGACTTGATCTTTCTACAGGAGTAGCTCCACAGATGTCTGTCTCAAGCTGTGCTGACTTGCTCCACACTTCATGTTTTATTTTCTTCCATGTTGCAGCTCCCACCTGGCCTCCTTTTCTCACAGCCTTTCGACCAACAATTGATTAGCTCTGGGGTAGAAACTGTTGAAGGACAAAGCAGCCTGCTGCACCGTGCTGAGTCCTTTGGTTTGAAATGACTCTGCGGCTCCTGTTTGAGTCCACGTTGCATCCAGCAGTGTTGAGTTTAAATGGAAGTGAGGTGGGGGGTGACTGTGAGTCATAGCAGAGTGGTAGCTCTCCCCCAGCTCTGTACATTACAGTCAATGGCTAGGGAAGTCAGCAGTGAGTGGCCTCAATTGGTGACAGCGTCAGAATACTGCGATCATTGGAGTAGAGGTTTTCCGTGTCGCTCCAAGACCTGAAAAGCAGTGACTGAGGGTTAGGAAACTGACGCAGTGTGTTTGTGTGTGAAGTGTCTGAACAGTTGGCTTTGTTGTCACACTACTGTCCAAAAGTTTGTAATAATCTACACAATGAAGCTGGAAGAAGCACAGAAGAGTGAAGGATGGATAGTTAATAATGGGTGTAATGTGGTTAGTGATGAGTATCCAAAGTCTCTCCTCATTAACTCTCACTAATGAAGCTCCATCGAGGTCAGAGCTTCAGAAAATAATTAATGGAAACATTATTTTTTTTCCCAGAACAACACACCTTTTATTTGCTTAAGTTAAATCCATTTTGGCTATTTCACATTTAAAATAGGTTTGGTTTACTTGCTGGGAGGGGGCTCTGTGGGGAAGTGACATTTGAATTAACATGCAATGACAGTTGTGGGTCAAAATGACACCCACATGCTCACCATGAAGCAGAGTGAGTGCTATAATCTTATTAACAAATGGTGTTTCTTTTATCTTGACTTTTTACTTTTCACGTTTGATATTTACTTAAATTTAGAGAAATAAACATTTGATTCATAGTTTTCAGTAGTTTTTTTTTTTTTTTTTTTAAACCTCCTTAA
>OMLM01008243.1:12050-61459 GCA_900302695.1 Helostoma temminkii
AGACATGCACTACTTTCCATAAATCCACAGCACCTGAACATGTTGCTTCGTGTCAAGTTGCAACACACTAGGTCATACCCTAGTAACATTTAGGTGTCACTTTCAACATGGTATGAGTCTGAACTGCATGCAGTCATATTAATGGATCTGCATCATGGTAAGATTCAATTCAAAATCAAGTGAAGAACTGAAGTCAGAAAGTCAGGACAAAACATGGTAGCTTTGGGATTGGGAAGAAAATAGAAAAAAAAAGACTGGTATGTTAGCCAGGTTATCTGACACAAATCACTTTAATCGTGAACTTATTCTAAAATTCTAAATTTGGAGGACTATAAACATTAATGTTTTGTGCTAAAATGTAAAGAGCATTCTAGTCGTTAGTTCACTAAACAGGATCAATGTCATATTGTTGTTGAACTAAAGTCAACAACTTTGACTTTGACCGTCAAAGGGCACGTTTGAATGAAGCCTTGAGGAACATTGTATGGATAACAGAAAGCTGCTTTAACAGATTAATGGCAGTGTTGTTACATTGTCTGAAAAGAACTTAATGCTACTTTTAGTTGAATTAGAGGTCTTTTTAAAATGGAAAACGCAAATGACAAATTAGTTTACTCTTAATACAGTTAAATATAATTTAAATTTAAGTTTTAGAAAAAGGAAAATAGTGTTTGAGATGCATTTAAGTGAATCTGTGTAACTGACGACTGGACAATGTAAAACCAACATTGTTTTATATCAAATTTAAATGGAACATAGAAAGAACAGTGCATTGTAAAAATGTCACTATTATAATCCTAGTTCTTTAATTTTGCAACTTTAGGACTGCACTATAATTTCATATTCCACAAACAAGTTAATTAAGTTGTTCAGAAAAAACAATATATATATACAGCAAATGCTTGGTGGTTCTATCCCATAATGTGTTTGTTTAATTAAGGTGAGACTTCAGATACTCAAATCATGGATGTAAATGAACACAATCACCATAAAGAGAAATAAATTGTGAAACAAGCATCAACAACAATCCTGCTTCAAATATCAGCTCTCCAGATAGCCAGGATTAATATCTGATTTATGTAGGTAAAATGTACATGGTAAAATATATTTCCTAAAGTGTACTTGGCTTTTCTTTAAATTTTGCTAGAAAAATATATCTCATTGCAGCATTAAGCATATATACATATAGTATAAAATCTCTAATAGACTGCATATGTCTTTGTAGCGACATGACAGAGGCCTTGGATAAAAAGGACAGTAATTACTTGTTAACAGCTTAGCAACCTGGCTCTCCTCTGGAAATGTCTAATAAAGACAGATCTTTAGTTCACAATCCCATCCACAGAACAGGTTGAACCAGGATAAAATACAACTTGGACACAACAACTTTCCACTAAAAGTCACAACAAACCAACAACCACCGTACTAACTCGTATCGAACTTGAAGCAGAGTGAGTGATCAGAGTTTCTACCTAAAAACACAAGCAGGGAGGAGCAGGGAGACTGAGTTCAAACACTTCAAACACAATTTCTCACACGACTGCACACTGTGAATTAATATGATGAGAAAACCACTTTTAGACTTCAGACTTTTTTCTTATTCCTGCACCTATCCACATATTTAGTTATTAGATTTAGATATTTTTAGATTTCTAAATGTCAGTTGCTCTACACTGAGAGATTGTGATCTTTGACGCTGCTCTCATGAAGACAACCGTTTTAAGACCTGGTGAACAGGAAAACAGGGCCACCCAGGGACTTTAACTTTTACCCAGACTGATGACTCAAATAGTAGTTTTGACTGGAGGCACTCTCATGTGCTACATCAGTAGCTTGCTGTCCAACATGGCTGGAGTCAAACAGAAACATCCCAACACTAAAGCCAACTTTGTTCCTCAGGTTATAAGGGAACAAAGAGAACATTGGCGCCAAAACACTGTAGGGATACACCAGTGGGAACATGAACCCAAGAAAAGAACAGAACAGGCAGATTTCAGACAAGGCAGAACTCATGAAGGACATTAGCAGCACATGAATAATTAATCCAAGGGTTGGACAACATTATGCAGATTTCAGACACAGAAGGACAAGGACACAGAGAGGATCGAAATAGACATGTGCAAGAACAGTATGTGAAGGGAGCACAAATTAGTACAGGTTTATACATTATACAAAATCCCAAAGGCAACAGCAGCCCTCATGCAACAGGACTGTGTCTGGGCTTTCTGGTTCTGTAGCCTATGGTGGACAAGACAAGTGGAGGTCACTTAAAGATAACTCCACCTGCCTGCAACACCTCTGGTTATAAAACAAGCATGCACTCAAATTTGGCCTCTTCTCAAATGCACATATAAGGCTTCGGGATACAGTAGAAAAGGACAAAAAAACAAACAAAAAAACAAAAAACAAAAACACAAACTATATTGCCCAGCAGCTTCTCTGGTTTAAGGTGTAGTCCTCTTGTTCTACAGGAACAACTGAGAACAGAATTGTGATGCATTTTTGTTGATCAAATTTCCAAGTTACAGTATAACAAAGGTCATGCACAAAGTTTTTGAAGATCTATTGATAATATTATCATTTGGGATTGTTCAAATTTCTTGGGTAAAAGTTCTTAATTTCAACTGCATCACTTTTTTTTAATGTCTGAGAAGCCTTTATTAGAAATGCCAATGAAAACCTTCCTTTTTCTTATTTCACATTTCAAAGGTCTGAGTAGAATTTGCTTGACATTTAGTCGGAGAGACTCAGCTGCTGGGGTGTGACAAGTACACACAGGCATCCATCCAATTTATTATGAAAAACATCTTTGACTCCTGACATTTGTCGCTTCTAGCCATGATTCAGCTTTAGTCAACATTCAATGCTGTGACAACAGGCCAAGTTAAGCAGCTAAATGTTGGGCTTCCAATAAATATCTGATAGATACTTTGTGTATTATACAAGTTGTGAATATGCTTGTTATATTGTTCCAGTCATTAAGCACATTATATAGGACTGGCTGGATATATTCTCTCTCACCTATGGCAGTATCCTAGCATTAAGGCCAAATGTGGGCAGATTCTCACTAGTCGTTCATTTGTTCTGTGGTTTTGTTGTTTCCATAAATCAGGAAGGTAAGGAGGAGGGAAAGTAGGGACAAATCAAGGTATGTGGTAAACCACCAGTGGGTGGTAAGAGTGGGGGAGTGAGTACGGGGTAGACAAGCAGTGCTCCTTTTAGTAGTTTTTTTAAATTTTACAGTATAAAAGACACTTAAAGAAAGCACTTTACACTGTTATATTCACTGTTCATCCTTCTAGGTGTACAATTTGGCTGCTGTGCTCTCAGTTGGAAGAGTAAATTGGTTGTTTCATGACAAGGTCAGAAAACAAATCTATCACTCTCACAGAAAGAAATTCATCAAAACTGAATCGAGCATTGGGCAGAAATTTGACCCCGAAGTTATGGGAATAGCGTCTTCAAGTTTAATGAACCTGATAGAAATAGATAATTTTAGGGTGCATATAACACCCACCTGTATTAAGTAATAATAAACAATAGAAATATTGAAAATGTAGGATCAATTTTTGGCTTCTTACTGTTGTATTGCCCAGACCTGACTAACTGTGATGACATAATCCTCTATTCGAACACAGAGAGTCTGCTCGTTACTGTCCAGAGGAGCTGAAAGGACGGTGGAGAGGAACAATACATACCTCATTTGATCTGCATGCTGCCATTACTTTTACAAACACAGATACACAGAAGACACGAAGAAAGACATGCTTGCCCACACCACCAGACCCAGTGCGAAAAAAACAAACAAACAAAAAACCCCAAAACATATAAACAACAACAATGCTACATGTTCATTACTGATCTAATCAATACCAAGTGTCCCAAGCTGTTTTGGGAAGTACAGATTACTCAGCAGAAAAGGCTGATCAGATCAATTAATCAATGACCCACAGAGTCACTGGGGTTCAGGTAAAAAGACACAGTAAAATTGAAAACTGCAGACTGAGCTGACTAACAAAGTCTGTGCTCAGCTAAGCTGTTTTTTTTAAAGCTGCACTACACAAACAAAACAAACAGGCAAACAAACAAAATAAATAAATAAAATGAGAGTTGCATCAGAATATAAATTTGTATCTGCACTTTACTTAGAGCTCTGTTAGCGCAGTAAACTGACATCATGTTTCATTAGTTTTACCTCTTGTTGCCATTTAAGGCCATCAGGATGCAAAACTACCAAGTGCAGCTTGAAAGCTAAGTTGCATCATCTCCCCATTTACAAAGCACTTTCACAGCTCCTCAAGCATATCATCATCACTAGAGAGTGCAGCTCAGTTCATGTAGTGTATAAACTGACTGGCTAACCATTGCCTGGTTTCATTGTAAGTTATGAAGCCCTAAGATGAAACCAGACAGTATTGGACTAAAGCTAAAGCAACATGTCAACACATTAACTGACATATAGACACTGACGTGAATTACAGATGAAGCAGCTTCCTTGAAATCAGGAAACTGGTTCATCAGGCTAACTTACTTTCAGACACACGGGAGACAGACAGTACACAGAACAACAGATCATAACATTGATGATTAAGACTGACATGTTAGTAGACAGACCAGCCCTATGGTATGGGCTTCACAGACAAGTTACATACAGTTGTGTAGTATTTAGACCTGTTGGGCGCCTGCATGTTGCAGCAGGTATCAATTCTACTGGCCTTGATGAAAATACGAGAACCCTAAATCTCCCTGGGTAGACTGTTAAACTCCCACATCTGCATGCTAGGTAGAAGGCATGGCCATGACAAACTATTCCGGACTATGTGATTTTGATTACAAGGTGTACTGTTAGACTTCTGACAATACACTACAGTGGTTAAGCACAACTTTCTCTCTGGTTAATCAAAATGTCCAGACTCCAGGATGAAAACAAGGACTTTGACAGAAATAAGAAAAGTGCAGTTCATGATGGCTTGATCCACACATTTTTAGCCACTAACTCCCCCTTTGGCTGCTTTTGCAAAGTCCTGCTAAGCCACACCCTAAACCCAATGTGTTTGACTGTTTGTACCCAGGCTCGCCCACAACTGTACGCACACGGTACTGCAAATCTGATTTAAACAGACTTACAGTAGAATTATTATGAGCTATAGGGCTCAAGACTGCAGCTCAGATTTTTCAAACCAAGAGGCGATGAGAGTTTGTCAGGATTCATAATCATTGTTTGTTGTCCTCCCCACCTGTTGTTGCGGCTGGACGTGTGGCAATGGTTGGTGGCCTGGCACTGCCCGGTCATTTGCTCCAGGAAGTGGGCCAGGCGGGAACAGCCGCTCTGCCCATGTTGGTAGCAGCACAGGGACTCCACACAGCTGAGGGCCTGCGCTTGGGGGGCTGATAGAGACTAGAGGAAGGCAAGGAAGAATTGAAGAGCGGAGAAAAAGCAGGAGAAGAGTGATGTCAAAGTGGCAAAGAGACAAAGAGAGTCAAAAGAAAAGCAAAATAGAAAGAAAGAAGAAGCAGTGAGTGAAGAGAAGAGAAGAAAACAACAGAAATGAATATCAATAAAACATTGTCGACTGGCACATTCTGACAGGATGATAAGAGTGACAGGAGGATGTCATACTGCATGCTGTCACGCAAACAATGACATGAAAAACATGCTACACAATGGGCTGAAATGTTGCACATAGGTACATAAATAAATCATAAAGGCAGTAAATAAAGAAATAACAACAACAACAACAACAAAAAAAAACCCAACTTGGATGTGTCAGATTTATGGATGCATAACAGATCAGTATTCTGCCTTGTTTGGGAATCACATCAGACTGGATAGCTTAACAACAATTCAGATTTGGCACATCATTTATAACAATGTTAAACTAGAGACCATGATCAGAGTTACAGGCCTTTTTAAATGGCAACTTTGAACTGAATTTCACACTGGCTTTCTTTGTTTGTACTCCTTGAGCATATAACAACATATCTACAGTATGTTAAAACTTGTCCAAAACAATATGCCATGGATAAACTTTTTCTTAATTGCCCGTGAAGAGTTGGGATTTTTCCCTTGATGCTCCTAAAGCAAGTCAGGAATAAAGTGCTGCTGACAAGAAGATACAAGTCCCTCTATATTTATCTAATGATATAAATCTTGTGTTAGACATTTATTTCTTTGCTACGGATCAAGATGAAACTGCAAAGTATTATGAAGTAATGAGATTTCAGAGCAAGATGAGAGGCCTTGCTGTTACAAGGCCTCTAATCCTTTTCCTGTCAGGCTGTCACATCTGTGATGGATCACCCAGCATTCAATCAACATCCCACAGCACAAACTACTTTTGATCAAAGGCCAGCTAATCAGATTCACAGAAAGTAATAAATGTCACGCTCTTTTAACTTTACTTCTTTCCCTAGAAATGGCATTTTGTAGGGATCTATGTGGTTCTTAATAATCTACACCTTGCACTTCTACATAACTGTGTGTCTTGGGATTTTAATGAATAACACACAGAGGATGAAAAAGTATCTGAAACCTTTGATTTAATTACTGATTGAACCTCCTTTGGCATCAATATTCTGAAACAAGCCCTGCTGGCAGCAGTTTGTTAACCTCTATAATGTGTAGGGTGAATGTTGGACCAATATTTCTCACAGAACTGCTTTAGCTCTGCCATATACTTAGGTGTCTGGTGTGAGCAGCTCTCTAGATGATTTCCCAGCATATATTTTAACTCATCCACTCAAAAGCCAGATTTCATTTTTTTATTAATATTTTTGTTGGTCATATAAAAATAACTAATTCCCGATTCGTCAGGTCTACAGACTCTGCTAAGCTTTTGTTGATGTGATTAGACTAGCTAACATACACTGTTATCCAATGCTGTGAATGGTTGAATGGTGTGTTTGAAATGGACGAAAACAAAAATGTGTGTTAATTGAAACTGATTGTACCATATATTAAGGCAAATTAATTATTAACTATTTATGTAGGTAAATCTAATTATGTTTTCTTTCCGCTATACAGTATTCTCAGATTTCAGATTGCCTCTATTCATGTAGAAGCTGACATGCAATGCAACAAAATATCTGCTTGTCTAAACAGACTACAAATATATTTCTTGAATAAGCAGATTTTTCAATGAGCGGTGATGCATTAATCGACAAAGCTGAATGAAGTGGCTCCCTAGAAACCTATGGTATCATATAGCTCTGAGTCAGCACCTGAGAGGGAGAGAGTGTGTAAGAGAGAGGAGAAAGTGAAGAGCACAGAGACAAAGAGGAAACAGGGACAGAGAGTGAGATTATATTCCTGTAGTCTATATCCTGGACTCTCCTTTTCTACAGCAGAACAGGACAACATAAATATAGACTGATCACAGACCGTGATCCACCAGGTAGTTTATAAATTAGCTTTCATTTACACTTTTGACTAATCAAAATAATTAAGTGAAGCTGAAAAGAAGTTTTAAAACTTCCATATTTTCCAGCATATGGAGAGATAAGTAGAAACACAGATGCTCGGCTAAGGTCTAGAATGTGATTTTGTAGTAAAGTATTTCTAAACTTTCATATTTTATAATTTTAAGCTGTCTCCTGTGATTTACACCAAAATTGCCTTATTTAGTTGCTGAATGCGTTACCGATGTATTACACTCTGCTTTGGCTTTTCATGCTGCTGTAGTGTTTGTCTGCAGTAGAAATTGGAGACACTGTTGGAATGAAACCAAGCTTCTGCTTCTTGGCTGGCAACATTAAAACAGAGGCAGGTCAAACTGCATATGAATCATTCTGGCAGTGTCAGGTGTCTCCAGACAATACATGCATGGTACCGATCTTTCTTTAACAGAACATAAGGTATTGCTCTTATCTTTTTTAAAAAAAAAGAACATATAAATGTTTACTTTTTACTGCAAGAGAAAAGTTAAGGTTGTATAATACACATTAAGTACAAACCACATAAAAAGCAGCCAAGCCACAGACGGTAATGTATCCTGGACTAGTGTTTAGTTGTTGGGTTCTTTATGTTTCCATGTTGCTATGAGGATATGGGTGATATACAGGGTTAGTGTTAAATTACAGGTTTTAGGTGCTGCCACTATAAGTCAAGGTGACAGATTGCTCCAACCAACAAATATTACATCAGCCAGTGAAGCAATGATCTGACACAACAGGGCTTGTATATGAGAGGCCCTGGAAGGCAGAATAAGACATACAGCAGTTTTAAGAGGTTGCCATATCAGAATAAAACTTGTTCTCAAATGCCGCTTTTGAGAGCAGAACATCAGAGAAGAACCACCATTTCATCATGGCACTCTTTCAAGGGTACGGTTTAGTTTCATAGTTCTAGGGAAGCAACAGCAAAGTGGTGCTCAAAGAAAAACCAGGCCAAACCAC
This sequence comes from Helostoma temminkii, assembly GCA_900302695.1. Lineage (NCBI taxonomy): Eukaryota > Metazoa > Chordata > Actinopteri > Anabantiformes > Helostomatidae > Helostoma > Helostoma temminkii. The sequence continues at coordinate 20,445 of OMLM01008243.1, forward strand.
ATGACTAATCATTCTCAGTTTACTTAGTTTTCTGAAAGATTTATGCCAGAATTGTACGTTTTGTCATAAACTGACCAAGGATCAGTCACAGGTTTTAAGGTATCATTCCCTGGCTGATTTCAATTTTAATGTTTGCATAAAAATTTTCAGTTTTTCAGGCAAGGCCTTTTTGGTAACTGCATAAAAACATGGGGGTTTGTAGTAATACAGATAGGACTCACCAAACACACAAAAAATTTAAATTTAACTTCAGATTTAAAAAACAAACAAACAACAAAAAAAACAACGATTATATGGTTTAGAAAATACTTACACACAAACACTGACATATCATTCATGCTTTAACAGGGATTAAGTGGGTGCTGAATATGGTTTGAGTAGATGGCTGAATGAAAACAAAACAAAGACAATGAAAGTCAGCATGCCAACAGCATTCTCTCTCTAAACTCTGAACCCACATCTGATCAATAACAGTGAGGGGTGAATTGAGACCAAGGTAATAAAAGCATTGGGTCAAGTGCGGTTGGAAATGGAGCATGAGATCAGTGACATCTGTGCAGGGAAGGATGATGTTTTTCATGGATGGGAAGGGATACATAGATGAAGTAGGTGGGAAAGGGTGGGGCCATTCATATAGGAACTGAGACTTTCGCTTTGCAGTGTAGGGGAAGCTGTGACACAGCTATAGGAGAATGTGCAGGTTGGTTTAACCAAACATAAGGGCGTATGCAGTTCACAGTGACTGTTAGGATGTACAAGGGGTTGGTTGGTCCTCACATGAAGCCATAATGCGGGGGCTGTGACAGTACAAGGGGAGCGATGTATAGTACTACCTAGGGGAGCAGGGGTCTGGACCGGGGGCAGCAGGGGGAGGATAAGCAGCTAGCAGGTGCCAATTGTCTTCCCCTGGGCTCCGCTGGGCTTTAACAGGGTCATATTCTGGGCCGACTGAACCCTCACCCTCTTCCATCTGAAGAACACAAGACGTTTACAATGAGGCCTGCTGGCTGTTGATAGGTCTGACATAGCAACATAACAAAGCCAGACTGTTAAATATCCAGTCACGCTGCAAAAATATCCATCTTAATAATTTAGTCTTGCATTCAATCTTTTGTATTTATCTAAGTCTCAGTTAAAACAAGTCAATTATTTGGGTAAGGGGACAAGTTAATTTTGTATTTCTATTAAAAAAATTAATGCCTGAAAACTAGGCCTTGATTAACAAAACAATATTTGGGTACTTTTGAAATGTTCTCACCACTGTCATTATGTTAATGTAATTTAAGAATTTTATTTTCTTTAAGACTCAATGCAAGACTAAACAGTCAAAGTTAAGCTGGATATGAACCACAGTGCTGCTTATTCACCAACCAGCAGATCAATTAGTCAGTTAGTAAGCAAGCAGTAAGTCTGTTAATTAGTTCATGTCAGTTCAGGCTGCACTGCAGAAGGGCTGTTACAGTAACTGAGCCTTATTCTACAGTGTCCTCTAAGGCACTTCTATTAAAGTACACAGACCAATTTGATGCTGGTCACCTTCACTAACCTTCACTGCTTCTTGCTTTTTCTAACAAGACATCAATGAGCATTCAAAGTCTTATTACCCTGCTGATCCTCATGGGACTGTAATAATAAAATAAATCACTGTTTGAGAAAATGTTTTGGAAAATTTGAGTCCGTTGATGAGGTCACTAGAGGAGGACTTTAATTTCTCATAAAAACAGAGACAACTGAACACACTGATGAGAATGCAGCTAAACTCAAAATATAGTTGTGAAACCGAGCAACAAATGAGCAGAAAGAAGCTGCAGGCATACGAAAATGTCCCAAGGGAAATAAATACTTCTAGTGCAGATAAGAGCAAATCTATTAGCATCCAAACCAATTAACCTGCTGTTGAATCTAACAGAGATACAGAGTAGGCAAACAACTAAAAACCCAGGAGAGCTGTTTGTAATTATCTCCTTCTAATCTAATCAGGATATAAAGACTAAAAGATACTGGAATTCTTTCAAACGATCTCAATGAACTGCATTATGCTGCACATCAACATGCATACACCCTCTGATTTTGAACACAGTAAGAGCATTTTGTGTAGTTCTACAGATTTAATCAATCAGAATTGATCAAACAGAAGAAATATAATTTCTTTTGCATAATGTGCTTTGTGCTCTCCCTTACCATAATGCAGGGGACACTTGATCAGCAGTTCTACAGTTTGTCTCTGCTCATTGGGTTTGCAAGTTGGCACCTGCACTGTCTATGTTTTTAGTGACTTAGAACACACTGTATGCTCAGCTGGCAGGTTATTAGATACACTTAACTAAACTAATGCAGTGTAATACCACAGCCCTGCAATAAATCATATCTCCATTGAGGTTATAATCAGTTTTGCTGGAACTGTTTCAGAAAGTTCCAAACAGTTATGGGTAATTATGAGGACGTTTTAGTATAGTTATTGTTTCTAATATTTTGACTACACTATTTTTTTTTATCAAAAGCTACACCCCTTCACATACACATAATGACACACAGTAAACACAATGTTGAATCAGGTTGATGAAATGTAGACTGTACTAGGTGTATTAAACTGCATTAGTTTGGCAATGTGTTTAAACTTTCATCTAGTTATTATAAACCACTGATACCGTTTTCAGTTAGTGCTTCAGAACCATACTAAATATGCTATTTAGCTGTAAGGATAACAATATGCATGCAGTAAATCAAGCCTTAAGATGAAGTTAATTCCCCAGGTTTTTATAATAAAAGAATAACAAAGTTAAAACTATTAAAAACACAATTCAAGACAGTCACTCACTAGAGACAGAGCTGTCCAAGATCAAGAATAATTTGTAGCTTTTAAAAAATAACTTTTTCAAGAACACCTTCCCTTGCAGCCTATTTATAGTGATATCTGCTGTGACAAATATCACTACAAGATCTTTAAGTCACAGTTGTTTTCACAACACAGCTGTCTGTCATGCTTTAACGGGACGGCATCATGCTACTGTGCAGGGCAGCCAAGTCCAGTCCAAGATGCTGTCATGCAGCTATAGTGGGTTTTCAGTCAGTTGCTTTGTGGGTCTGTTGAAACCATGCAGGTGGACAAGTCTGAGACTGGAGTTCACCAGTAGTGGGTCTCAGGGCGTTCAACTGGGCACACATCATCATGCTATAGATAAAACGAAGGGGTTGTTTGATGGGCTACGCCATGCAGCCGACTGGTCACTTTAACATGAGCATGGCATGCCACATTGTAATTGTATGACAAGACCACTAGGTGATGGTCGGAGGCAGGTCAGACAGATTGTCTGATATAGGTTTAATGCAGATATGGGACATCACAGTCAGGGGGGGCTTCTTTATTTATGACTCAGGACCAGAGGACGCCTGTGTGGCAGTAATGCTATCACATTATAAGGACTGAGAAAAAGTTCACTCATCCACAGGCTCATGCAATGAGGGGAGTGATGGCTGCACCATGCTGCAGCAGGCAGGAGTGGTGGAGGTCTCAGAACACATTCTCTGTCACAGCCTTTCAGTAAAATGCAACACATGCAGCAGCTGAAATGTTTAATGTCATGTTCTTCTGCATTATGTTTAACCCAAAAAGCCTGAAATATATATGTCTATTTCCCCCTCTAGCACAATAACAAAGAATGCTGATTGGCTCCTGCAAGGCATGCAGTCACAGACAGGAAACCAAAGTTAGAGTTCCAACACTAACAGCACATAACACTGCCAGTGTTAGAGACAAGCTTAAGTAGGACTAAATCAAGTCCAGAACGGGGAGTATAACACTGTATGAGGAACAAGAGCGCTTATTCAATAAAGCAATGTTTCTACATTTTAGGTACTCCATGTCATAGCATTTCAACCTCTACATCCATAAACTACAAGTAAGCCTTAAATAACATTTAAGACTTTTTCAATTACAAACACTAACTGACATTTATGCCAAGTATAGTTACGTTTGGTCTGATGTCTGAATATGAAGTCAATAAAAAACAACATAATTACTTGTTATATTTGTGACAAAAATGTATGTAATCTGCTTTTGATGCCAATAACATTCTCATATTTATTTTATACATGAACATGAGGTGCTAAGAAATGTATCACTGAAGTGGAGATCTAAATTAAGAATATTAAAGCCTTAATCTTAGATAATGCAACACAAAAATGCAATGTTTTTTATGAACTATTACTATTACTATTATTTTTCACATAAGGCGAGATTTAAAAAGTAACAAATATTGGCCCTGCAGAGGTTTGTATGAGTCCTCAAATATCCCAGGTACATATTTTCAAGATAATGCAACTGAAATGTAATTTACAGAAAACAGCATCACTACAGTGGGAATGAAAAGGCAGTATTGATGGCTGACGAACATATACACATTCCTGCCAAAATTTCCTAATGTAGAAATATTGCTTTTGAATAAAGCACTCATGGGATACTTGTTCTATTTAAATTGAATTTTTCTTTGTTTTAAGCCCAGGGCTGAATCAGTCTCATCTCCTCTACCTAATTTTGCCCAGCTGGCTCTTGGCTCTGGACAGAGGCTGCAGAGCGATGAAGTCATCACCTATCGCCACACGGTTGGAATACATCTACAGCAGGAGAATATACAGAGAGGATAGGAGCATGAACACACAGACACACAGAGAGATTAAAAATCAAACTCTCACACATTCAGACACTTCGTATGAGCCACTCTCAGAATTAATATAATCCCTTCTGAAAGTATTTGAATGACAAGGTCAATTAATTTGTGTTTGCTGTACACTATGGCTGGACATCTCTAGTTTGAGGCCAATATGTTAAATCAAACCCAATGCAGGGCATGTAGGGACACTGGCAAAAACCTCCACACTCACACTATGCCGCCTCTTCGGGTGAGTTATAAGCTTAGTTTTACTGTCTGTGAACTTTATAACAGTGCGACACAGTTTGCTAAATACATCAAACTTGTCAAATTTCCAGTTCCTTTTGAAACCCACGGTGTGTCCAAACTTTTGATTTGTAATCAACTGGTGAGTACATACTCACATGTTTGCTGTGCTCAACCATGGTGCACACACAACAGTATGCATTGGCTGAACATATTAACATGAAGTAGGTCTAATTAAGGAGAAATAAAACGATCAAAGTACCAAATTAACGGCTCATTCACTTTTCTGAATAAAATGCGCTAACATCTTACAATCAAATATATCGGACTGTATCGCTGCAGATATGTAATAATTGATCAATCTTGATTTCTTATCAAAAATTGCATCAATGCACAGAGGCTCTACCAATAAACTCTACCGTATATCGATAAGAATAGGTTAATTTTCCACCCCTACTGTGCTATGACAGACACTGAAGACATTTGTGTTTAAGATCACAAGATGAATAATATATTTTTCACATCCTCCCTCAGTTGTTTTCCCCCCTTCAGTCTCCTTTTCTGCAAGTGAAAGGAATGATCATTTGGGTTAAGGTCTGCCGATTACCTTTGAAAACCATCCACTTTTCCTGCTAATGAAGTGTTTTGGTTTAGGATCATTGTTTTGATGCATTATGAATCTCCTTCCAATCGGTTGTGATAAATTTGTCCGTAAACTGGCAGACAACATATTTCTATACACATCTGAATTCATTATGCATGAGTTATATCATCAATAAAAGTTTGAAGCTGCCATGAAAGCCTAAGCTACTGAACTACCTTCACTGTGCTTCACAGATGAGTTCCTATGGTTTGGATTATGAGCAGACAGTATATTCCCCCTCACTTTGGCCTCTCTGTCACTTTGACAGATGCCAACCTTGGTCCCATTGACTTATAAAACTCTGCTTTAGCACTTTTATGGCTCCCCTTTGTTCTTTTTTGCATAATTCAACCTGGCTTTCCAATTCTTACGATTGATAAGGGCTTTTTATCTTGAGGTATGCATGTATTTCTGAACCCTGAGTTTGTTGAAGATGGCACTGACTGTTGTTCTGTTTTTTCTTCTTCAGCTCTAATAAGGCTTCTGTTATCAGCTGCTGATGTTTTCCTTGCCTTAGGCTTATCTTTGATCCAAAATGGCTTATTTGTCTAACAGAGACAGCTCTCTGGTTTTCATGCTGATTTTTCCTTCTTAACAACAAACGGAGTCATCACAGGAAAGAAAATCAAAGGCTAAAACCAATTTTAATGCTACTAACTGAATGGGAACAAAAACACCTTTCAGTAACATGTTTCAATACCTTTGCTCACTTCAAATTTAGATTATCTGACAAAAGAAGGTGCTATGTTATATGTTGTTTGATGTATATAAGTGTAATTTTAATCTTTCAATCTTAAACCCAAATGACTTCAGTGTACAGTAAACACAAATCACTTGGTCTTGCTGTTCTAATACTTTTGGAGGAAAATGTACATACAAAGACAAAGTCAGACAAAAGTTAGAGCAGAAACAACAAACAACACACAGGTTTGGAAAAGGAAGTTCATTTTTTGAGAAACAAGAGGAGAGTTTGGAGAGGAAGGTCTAACAATAAAACACAAACAGCCTCCAGCTGAACAAATCAATGCAGTAACAGTGTGTATCTGCTGAAAGGGGACCGTACACAGTGTGTGCTTATCTATGTATTCATGTGTGTGCATATTAGATCAGGGGAAGTCATGCGGGTTGTGTGTATGCAACTTCATGCTGTTCCTGAAAAAGAGCTGGGTTAGTTGTTATCACAGAGGCTGAGAAAATAATGAACTATTTACACAGTGTGACCCATGGAACATTTTCTCAAGAATCTGAATTCGCCTTAACAGTTTAGTTTATTTTCCCCCTAAAAAAAGCTACGCTTATCTTACAGCTTTGGTATAAACTGGCTAGTATCCCACTGTATCTGATTTAATCCACAATTAGCTAATAACTTATGGAAGTTACGGACTGTGCATGAATACTATTCACACATCCAATATTAACACCATTATTATTAAAAGCAAAGATAAGCAAAGAGCAGCTAAAACCAGAGTGGATGCCCAGGAAAAATTCAGTGTTTAACTTAAACAACTAAACAACTAGTAAAAACAGTAATGTAACTGATGTGACCAAAAGTGACTTCACCTTAAAGTCAGAGCTGCAGGATGCAGAGCATGTGAAAGTCCTTAAAACCTAACCTGAACAAATTACTCTCTGCCCCTCCTCCCTGTGTTACCTGGCTCTTCTGTGTGCTGGTGGGCTGCAGATGTCTATAAAAGACCTTCTTCACCACATCAGGAAAGAGGCAAGTTATGACAATTATGATGATGGCAAACCAGGCGGAACCGCTGGACAATAGCTGCACGAAGACAAAGTACATGTCCTGGGTGTGCAGGAAAGGCCTAGAGGTAAATGAAACAAAGATTACACTTTGCAGCAGATAGGTGAGGATAACATGTTTTATTCTTATGAGTTGTGGGAAGCATTTATAAGTTTGTTTGTCCAAATGTGACATTTTGGTTAAGTCACTTTGCCCTTGACCCTATAAAGTAAGGTCTCACTGACAGCAGTCTTGCTCTTAGAGTGATTTTATTATTCTCAGAGAGCACAGAGTTTAACAACCTGAGCAGATGTCAGACCACAAATTTCAATTATGGTTCATTATTATCAGGGTGGCTCCGACATGTCTGTGAGTCGACTGGACTGGGTGAAGTGGTCAAGCCTCAGTGATTTATATGTTAGGTGCCAAGATACATATGATGTACTCATCCAGTTCCATCTCAAGGCATCAACACTGATCATAAAAGTGTAGGCGCACAATTTATATATCTATCTTACAGCAAGTGAGTCTATTTCAATAGACAATTTGTGGAAGGCAAGACTATATTATATGCAGTAAATAAGATAAATGACTCTCCAAATCCATCGTCCCATTTAGATGTGACTTTCTGAGCCACATATTGGTTCATGCTTCATTTTTTAAAATCTTATTGCTTATTTTTTTTATCTTTTTAAAAATGAGAAATTAGCATCACTGGATCATGATTGGACCAAAATAGTCATGTAATATGTAATATTTACAAAAGATAGCGTGCAGAAAAACAATTTTGCGATTTATATGTGCCATTGTGGTAATTGTGACAAGGAAAAGTTGGTATTGTGAATAAGTAAATACATTTCAGTGATCAGCTACTGTATGCATGCTATTCTTAATTTGACTAGTCCATTACCTGATTATTTTACACTTCCATAATTTTTATCCTTTATTCATTTATATAATGTAGTCAAAATTCTGAATATCTGTTGCATGACCATTACAAAGAAAGATTTTTCAAACAGAGGGATCTCACTTTGGAGGTGTTACAAGGCTCAATGCTCAGATGTATACTTAGAGCAGCGGAACATTGTAATGCCATGACAAATCCTTCCCTTTGAGCTCAAAAGCACAGTCTTTTTACTTTACCAGCAAAAATATGTCAACTTTGTAAGAAGCCATTTTTACCAGATGATTCCTCCATAGAAGAGAGAGAAGATGAAGTAGAACGCAATTGAGCCCCATGTCACAAAATGGTTCATCCATGTCCAGAAATGAGTCTCTAAAGCAAGCTGTCATTACAGACACACGCAGACAAACACAGACACATACGCAGACACACACACACACACAGAAGGGGCAGAAAAATAAAGCTAGGTGTAAAACTTTGAGAAGGACAGACAGGGTATCAATAAACTAGAGCATTCTGTCTATGAGCTGTAAAATAGACCTTGACCTCAACCTGTGACAAATAATCTTCTCCCGTTAATGGTCACTGACGTCATCCTAGTACTTCACAACATACTGACTTCCTGATTGCAGTTGTGGCAATACATCTGTCTCAGTGGACCTAAATGTGCTATGTTGCTCTCTGCTAATGCACACAGTGGTCATCACCTCAGAACCATTTGCAAGCATAAACACGCTGATACAATACTGAAATACAGCTAGGTTATCAACATGTTATGGCTAAAGTATTAGCAAATTACTTACCTGCTTAATGTGTAGCCATCGTACAACATTATGAGCATCCAAGTGAAGATCTATTTCTGGCTATTTAATGATATAAAGTAAAACCTAATACTGACTTCCATTTTTACCTCTGATTTACTGCAGAACAAAATTAAATATTTAGCTTTAGGCAATTTGGGTCTCTGATGTGCTGTGTAGGCTCAGAACTTATAGCAAAATAAAAAAATATCACAGATGTTAAAAGATATCAGTAAATGTCATACAATATTTTAGTTTAGTCTAAAACCACAAAACACAACATTACATAAATATTTTATAAAGTATTATACAAAATATTGAATAACATGATTCTTAAAAGAGTGGGCTACCTTGTTCTGAAAATATATGATTAGGTGTAAATTACCTTTAATGTGACAGTAATGACCATGACAGTAAAGACCAGCGTTCCAAATGTCCAGTTTCCAAACATCTATAAAACAGACATATATCGCTCAGTAAAGAGATTACAAAACATAGATATACTGGCTATGTTTACATACATTAATCATCTTAGGCTGTCTGCTGGAGCCTGAGTACAAGTAAGTCATTTACAAAACTCTGCTTTCCTAATAACACTGATTCCTCTTTAACCATCAACCAAGAATTGATGACAGTGATAAACATTGTGCCTTTTCGTAATCTGTCATTAGAGCACAAACCTAACTAATAAATATTTGATAAGGGATTAAATCAGGAGTTCCTCTGTGTATTGGCCTATGATTCACAAGATGATCTCATATCTATAACTTGTGTGTTGTGTATTTATAAAGATATGTAATGATACAGGTCATCTCTGTGTGAGTTTCTGTCTTTCTGTAAACTGATCGCACAATTGAGGGAATACAGAGGAATGGACAATGATTACAATTTACCAGATTCATCAGGGTTGAGAAAGAAACCACTAAGGTTTAAAAAGAGGGAAAGTAAATCTGTGAAATTGTGTTATTCTATGTTATCACTTCTCCTGTTAGATCTCCCCCACAAGGAGACATTTATCCAACTGTAGAGCAGACTCTTACCAGCTGCCTGTTAGCTCGCAAGATCTGAAGACATGCACAGCATGAAGGCAGAAGGGAAAAAAAAGAGTAGTCAACAAAAGACCAAACAGAAAGACAAGGAGAGACAGCAGTAGAAGTGAGTGATTTTAGAAATACCAAACGTCAGGCAGCAGGATAAGCAGTGAGAAAGAAAATACAACGAAAGGGGTTTTGTGAAGAAACAGAGGCAGAAAGATATGATAAGAAGAAAAGATTACTAAAAATACTAGACCTTACTTATTAGTTTATTAAGTGATTGACACATAGTACATGCATTTATAAAGACAACCAGACAAACAAAAAGACAGAATGACAGAGAGAAATAAGAATAAGGGAAAAAGTGACTTCAGAAACACCAGGCAACCAGTCCCATCAGGAACAATATCTCATCAGAACACACACATATGCCCACACACACACACACACTTAAATAATTTCCTATAGACTTACCATAAACCTAAACCATAACCACAACATCACTAACCTAAGTCATCACTCGATAATTCAATGATTTAAATACACACCTGCCCATTTCCCATAAGAGTGGTGTCCTCTCCCATGAGTATGTAGGATCCAAAGAAGAAGACAAAGGCATGGCAAAAGCCCAACAAAGTCCAGTACAAGAACGTCCGGAAAGACAGCAGAGAGTTCTTGCTGATGTCCCTGTAGGATACAAACATTTTCTCTTAGAGGATATACTGTATCACACTGTTCTGATGATTAACACTTTGAACTCTGTGCTTCAGAAAAATGTTAATTTATTTATTAACAGTATGAAAACACCAACAAACTCAAACCTTTTCATGTAAAATTCCTATCAAATGTCTTTGTTAATCCAGACAATGAATATTATGCATATAGGTGGGCCTAAACCTAAATAACTTATTTTTAAATGTATGATAACTGTACAATATGGCTTCCTATTAAGAGGAAATACTTATCTACAGTGTGCTACATTGTGTACCTACAGATTGCACATAGCCTTACCTGTACAAGCCAGGTTTACTCTGTAATACGTGTGGATGGACCAGCTGTTCAAATAGACTGTACACCAGGATGGGCAGCGAAGTGAAGCAGATGTTGTACAGTGTCAGATAAACACTGTCGTACAGCGTCTAGGACAGACATACAGCATTTCACTCAACATCAGCTCATTACCCAGAATTAATATACCTAACTCACTAAATCTAATTTAAATGCAAGAGACAGAGAAATTAAATTGACTCATTTACCCTTATATCTCCTATAGAAAAAGAAACTTGGCAAGATACTCTGTGTGCATGACAAGCATTTCAGGTCACAATGTGGCCTCTCACTATATTGCTACCCAAAATAAAGAGTAGTATACGCAAATGATTTCTCATAACTGACGTCTACAATCAAAACCACAAAAAAAGAAATCAAACTGGGTTTAGAAATATTAAAGGTAGATTTTGGAAAGAAAACCTACTGTCTAGTTAAGAGTACAATGATTTAAGTAATCAAGTTAAATGGTGTAAATGTATGAACCAGCACTAGAGCAACATATAAAAAAGTGAGAGAAATGGACAGGTAAAGAGACTTACTTGTTGTGAAAACAAACAGAAGAACTGGTATAAAAACTGGGGCGTGATAAAACACACATTCTACAAAAGAGAGTGTGAAGGAAAGAAACATTAAAACACTGCAGTGAAAGGAGACATGGCTGAACAGTCTTGTTAACAGGTGATGTAAAAGCAAATTTCTGTGATACTGGTTGCACTTTTTAAATGACCTCTATGGTTATCAAGGGGTTGGTGTGAAAGGAATATTTGAATAACAGACATAACAACTGTTAATCACAAAGGCATTTTCATTTTCTCAGAGAATCTTCCTCACCCTATTTGATTGTATCTGAATCAAGAAAATCTTTGAGCCACTTCTTACCTTGTAGAAAAAGTACTGTACAAGCGTAGCTATTCGAATGTAGTAGAAGTGACCGTGGACCAGCAGAAGTTTAGCCAGGAACTTAAACCTGGCGATTGCATAGTCACTGTTCCTCACGGCCTGACGACCCTCCTTCCCCATGATACCTATAAAGATATGCACACACATTTTGTAAACAACACCGCAGAACAAATATATAGTGGCATTTGAGACAACATTGTGTGTGTATGTATGGTAAGTGTTTACCTATGCCCACATGGGCTTCTTGTATCATACTGACATCATTGGCTCCATCCCCAACAGCTAAGGTGATGGGTTTTTCTGGAGATGTTTTTAAAAGACGCACCACCTGGACAGAGCAAGGTAACAACAACATCTAGGCTCAGTTATAGAAAGTTTTAACCTTTCTCCAAATTCATCACATAATGCACTATAATAAAAAGATAGCCATAACAATGCACAATGTCACTGATCATTCAAAATTTCTCCAGTGAAGTTCTCCAAGCTCTCTAAAAAGTCTAGTTGGTGGTGCATGTATATCAAAGCACAGGTACCTTAGCTTTCTGCAGAGGGGCCATGCGACAGCACAGCACAGCTGAACAGTTTTTACACACTTCCATGAAGAGTTTCTCATGTTCCCTCAATGCTAAAGACAGACTGGCCCCATCCACAACCAACCCATGCTGTATGACATGGTCTTCCTTTATTCTGGGAACAAATAGAGAGGAGTCAGAAAAGAGCGAATAAGAGAAATTTAAACATTTACTTCCAAGTTCAGGCCTAAAAAACAGTGGAGACATACACATCCAAACATTACTTTTGTCTTTCCAGCTCTTCTTTCACATTGCCTTCACCGCATTTCTAACAGTGAACATGAATTATCAAGCTTCTGATAATCATGCAATCAATCCACAGTACTCAAAGACAGACTTGGGCATTTTCTCACAAATACAGTAGTTTAACTTATATTCATAGCAGAATGATGTAATAGAGAATGGCTTCAGGTCCACATTGCACTGGATGAGGCAGACTTAAATATAAGTATAATACATTTCAAAAGCTCCAAAGTTATCAGATAACCAGAAGTGACTTTAAACACAGAATAACACGCACTCACCTTCTGGCCAGTCTGCGGAGTTGCTCAACACACTCATTGTCAGAGCGCTGCTGCAGGAGTTCCAGGATGTTCATGGCCCTGTGGAAGTGGCCGCAGGACAAGCTGACGCTGACTGCTGTCTCATGTTTATCCCCTGTCAGCACCCATACTTTGATACCAGCCAGCCTCAGAGCCTCAATCGTCTCTTGCACTTTGTCTTGGAGTCTGTGGGAGCCGAGGAGGAACAAGAATATAAACAATTTGCTTTTTACTTTGTACTTTTGATGACTCCTATATATAATTGCATGGTTGATCTTCATGCTAAGTAAACCTGAAGTTTTGCTTAATATGAATGAGATGATGTAGCTAACTGACATTTATACCGGGTGTTTTATTATTTTATTTATTTTTATATATTTTTTTAGAATGTCTTTCCTCTTGCTCACCACAGTTAATGTTTATAAAGACATTAATAGACAATAAATATGATGTAGTATTAGACTAAAAATTAGATACATTTTAGTCTTGACTTTCAGAATAGATGTGATCCTTTGATTGTGACCATGTGTGCCTGAATGTGAATTCACTCCAGAAAAAGAGAGAGCAGGAGATATGAATATGGAGCAAAGAGATAAAATGAGTGGGAGAAGTGAGAGGCTTATGTGAGGAGCAGATGGTGAGCGGATGCAAACACACATCAACGTTAATTTCCATAGAGGCTACGTGACATGACGTCTACATCTCCCTGCTGACTAAATATTGTGTATTGGAGATGGTCCCTCCAAACGTGTTTATCCGTGTTTTTTCTAAAACAATTTCCCTCTGGGATTAATAAAGTTTTTTGAATCTTGAATCTTGAATCTACCATTTTATAACGCCCCAATTCTTCATTTATGTCAACTTTAAAACAGCTTGTTAAATGAGCTTCAGCATTTGTTTAATAAATAAATATAACACTCCATTTATTTAAAAAAAATCATTATTATATGACATTTGCTTCTAATAACAACTGCAGTACAGTTGCATGGGAGCATAATATTCAGGAGGCATAGATTTCAGAACAACACAATATACAAGTTTCCATACTTATCCTCAACCCCTGTGGCTCCCAGGAGTTGCAGGTCTCTTTCAATGTAGTTGAAGGCCTCCTGCAGTCTCTCCTCCCTCTGCTGTAGTGCAGTGCGGGCAGTGATCAGACGCTTGTCTACATCGATGTATTCCTCTGGGCTGAAGTGGCGACAAGCTACCACCAGTGTCCGTAAACCTTTCTAGAGTGGAAGGAAGAGGATGGGTTATAATTACAAAACAAAACAAACAAACAAAACATGACATATGGAAAATTAAGAAAGAAAAATAAGCAAGAAAGCAGAGAGAAAGATATGAGATGTAAAATCATAAATTCAAAAATAAACAAAACAAGCATGCAAAAAAAATAGATGACATGAAAAGAACAGAAAACAAATTATTAAAGCTTTAAATCATGGAGCCAGCCTGAGGGGTAGATGAACACAAATCAACCCAGTCCAGAGCACAGACTCCTGGGTACTGACATCTGATGACATGATGTGGGGGATATTCGTTTGTTTGCATGTGTGTGTATGTGTGTGTGTGTGTGTGTGTGTGTGGGCACGAAAAGGCTAAAAGCAATCTCTGCAATGATAGGAAATGTCCACACAGACATACAATGTGCCTACGTGAACCAAGAGGCATTTCAGAGTCACATTTTTCACTATGAAGGTATGTTAAGTATTTTTAGAAGCAAACTGAAGTACAATGAGTTTATTTTACGTCAACAAGGTCTGTGTTTCTACCTCGTGGTGCAAGGAAAAAAAGAATAATATCTGTACTCCTACTATGGAAACAGATTACATGTATGTTAAAGACTGTGATCCATCACTGAAAAAGTAAATTTAATCCAAAAAGATATACTATAGTAGAAAATAACTACAGTTTGTCTGCATTAAGAGAAAGTCATATAGTCTAAATACTAAAGTAAAACAGCAGAGCAGTTTCTAATAGATAGTAGTTAGGAATGCCACGTTGTTGCTAAATTTGAAAAAATTTAGCAACAAAAATTTGTTGCACCCAAAACAAATTCTAAAAAAAAAAAAAAAAATTCTAAAAAAAAAAAAAAAAAATCTTACCAAGGCAAATTCATCAACATGCAGTCTTGTCTTTTCTATCTCACCACTGGTAGTGAAAGGCAAGATGGCCGACTCTGCTCCCTTGGTGAACAGGACTTTATCCCCTTTAAAGTCAACATAGCAGGAAAACACAGAGGCACAGAGAAAGCAGTAGTAGTTATATATAAAAATTAAATATGCCTTGTGAAAACACTTTGAATACATTCAAACTCTGTAATTAGTAAAGAATTACCAATTAAAAGTATGTTTTTTATTTATTCTTTTTAACATTTTTTCCTTGACAGTGCCTTACGCTATAGCTTCCAGGCATCAGTGTGTGAAAGATGAAGTGAGAGGCAAATTATAATGTATGTGTATTTATAACATGCGATATATATACACTCTAATTACCATTTACAACAATGCTGTGTAGGAGAACACTGGGTTACCTGAGGGAGTCTGAAGTATGACGCTCATCCTTCTGCGGTCAGCATCAAACTCTAATACGTGGAGCAGTTTATACCTGAGAGATCACAGAGAGTATTACCTTTAAACTTACTGAGTCAACACTGACATTTATTTCAAGGAGGTAATCTTCATTTGAAGTGATTTTGACCACAGCCTACACTGCACGTTTCTGCAGTGTAGCCTCAAAATTACATGCAAGCACTAACATTTCACAGCCTTGTACCTACCCTTATAACAGAAACATGACAAATTACAACTAAATTGAACTGGTTTTACCCACATTAATCCTCACTTGATATTCGGTGATCACCTTTTGTCTCAAGTTATTTCATGTAGCAGCATAGAATAGTTTGATTATTTAGGATATAAGAGTTGAACGGGGTGAGACGTACTTCTCTGACTTGCCAAATGTTTTGATTTCCATGGTGTCTCCGCTGCTACATGTAAAGGCCACTCCAATCCTTAAGAAAAAAAGACAGCAGTTAAAGGTATTTAGATCTGGAGAAAAGACATTTTGCCCTTAATATTATGTACAAATTTAAAACAGAGTTGAAGGTAATTTCAACTTTAAATGATAAAAAACAAAAATCACTCTTTGCAGGCCATTCATTCATTCATCTATTCAACCCTAACTCTTTTCACACCATGTCTAACTGGAAAGGTGCTGCATTCATGAACAAATAGAGAACCACGCTCGGGGTTTCATCTGTGAATCATTTGGTTTAAATCATGACATATGTACTGTAACTCTATGAGGCATGGAGGCACAGGGTCATGGGTTCTGCCCTTCACAGCTCAACATATTTAAATTTAATGATGTAAAAACTACATTGACTTCCTGCACCAAAACTCCTGAAGGTATTCTAGAAAAAAAATAGCCTGAAAATTTAGAAGGGTGCTAACCAGCCACAGATTTTGTTTGGCTCCAGCTTCTTTAACTACCCTTTGTCAAACTGGTAGACTCAGTCATTTTCTATTAATGTTTTTCCTATTGTGAACAATCTTTCCAGACAGACTTGCCTGAGGGCTTCTGTACAACTCTCTCTTGACATAAAATTGTTGCTTGCTCCATATTTCTGTGTCAATAAAATGAACGGCAAATGGGTACGAAAAAGTGTCACTTTATATTTGGCCAGGAGTCCAACCTCCACAAGTCCCTTAACAGCTGACACAGATGAAAGAGGTGTTATAGCAGGCAGAATTTAATCTCATGTATACAGCCGGGATTTATATTTGTGGAAAATGGTGAAGAAAAGTGACACTAGAATACCTGAGCACAAACCCTGAGCCCCAACATAGACAAAAAGTAAATTCATGTATTTCCTGCGTTGCACAACAATTGCACAACCATTGCAATGTCCTAAAACTATGTCTTTTGGTTCAATCACCCCACAATATACATTTTTCTTCTTTTAGTATCTTTTCAACTTTTATCAGCTACTGTATTCCTGGGTTTCATTAATATTCAACCTCAACACTCGACAAATCTCACCTCTTTGCTGCCTCTACTAAAGCTTTCTCATCTGGTGAAGAAGCATAGTATTCCATATGATTGGAAGAGAAACCATTTGCATGAGAGAATGGGTCTCCTCCACCACCCAGGCAGTCAGGTTGGTCATAGCTGATCTGAACTGTGTGGCACAATGACACTGCCTTGAGAAATAGCAATTCCTCACCAACCTGGAAGAAGAGAAAACAGGTAAGGATGAGAAAGTAAGAAATAATATTAAGTCTTTAAAGAGACACACTTTAGTCAATATACTTGATAACAAAGGACAACTTTTAACTGGAGTTGCATTTCAGTGTACTATATGTAGTGTGCAGTATTACTGTATGTGCAGTAAATATGAATGTTTTGTATATATGATGGCAGCAGTAAGGACTGTGTAAAAAATAAGATCAAATGTAATGTGGGTGCATGTGAGTTACCAGGTGAGGTGTAGAACCATCTGGTGAATCATCCGTCATTCCCTCAGGTACCAGTTTGCCGTTAACTTCCCGGTACTTTGTTCCATTAATTGAACACTCACGGAAGTGCATCTCGTTTTCTGTCAGCGTACCCGTCTTATCAGTGAACACATACTCCACCTATTGAAATAGTATTTTTACATTTTGTGAAAGAGTTGAATATTTACTGAAATATGAAAAATTACGTCTGTTCAAACTCTTGCCACATTTAAATACTGTACGCTTATATTTATTCCAATACAAAGAGCTGACAATTTCTCAATTTAGCCTTCTCAATTTCTAAACTACAGAAATGATAGAAACAATATTTTGTGTGAATGTTTGAAAGTGAATGTATGTATGTGTATTCCCTTGCTATACCTGCCCCAGCTCTTCATTGAGATCTGAGGTGTTGACCTGAGCTTTCTGGTCACTCTCCTCATGATAAAGGTCCAAATCCCAGCCAATGAAAAAAGAGCCCAAAAACTTCTGCATCTCCACAGTAACGTACAGCGAGATGGGGATGATGAAGTTGTAGAGAACCAGAAATGCCAAGAAGTCTGAGATAAATTTCAGGATCTAAAAGAAAATGAAGGCAAATCTTACTAGTAGTAAATACAAGATAAAGACAAGAATAGAAGTCAAACTATTTTTTAGTGAAACAAATGTAAAGTGGGTGTGAAGAGGGTTGTCTTAAACTGTAAAGAGCAGTAGGAAAATTGCAAAGATACATTTGCTTAAAACACCAAGCCACACAGAGAATGATGGTGCTTTAGCACTGATCCTTCTAAATCCGAATAGGCAGGGTAATTCATTCCCATTAACAAGTTAATTACTTTATGTGACAGGAAAGGAGATTGTCTAGGGGCCACAGAGTGAGAGACAGAGAGTCAACAGCAGCTATACAAAAGACAAATATACGACATCTACAATTGAGTTCTGGCTAACTAACAAATATTATGAGTACAAAAGAAATCTATACAAATAGTGGGTATCCTTTTTGGACATTTTTGGTCTAAAATGTAAAGAATGTCAAACTTTTGAAGGACTGATATATTAACCAGAAAAAACAGATAGCTGTGATATAAATACATCACTGGCAATTGATATAAATTGTACCATGACCAGTGGGTTTCTGGAGCACCTGTTATACTAAATCTAAACACTGGGCTATTTATATGTTGCTGGAATTCATGTCTGTCTCCAGGAAGAAGGAAAGTCAGTATAACAGTGTGACTTTTTTCTCTCTGTCCTAATACATAGAGAATGTCATTCTCCCTGACTTATGAGTGTTGGCAGATAGGCCGCCAGCCTGGCCCAGGCACTTCCTCAGCTATGCTTTGTCACAAAATCTGGAGACATTAAAGCCACACTACCAGCAACCTTCTAGGACTTTGTGTATTTATCTGAATCAAGCCTGGACCTCTCTTTATAACTTCACTAAATAATATTTTATATCTGCTGTAGAGAAATGCCCATTAATGATTGGCAATGAAATGAAAGTGAACAAAATTGATTGCACAGGGAGACAGATATGGAATGTCAATCCTATTTTCAAAAACCAAATCGATAAGAATGCATTCCTCTGATTCTTAACGAAGCAGACTAACCGGACTGCTGTTCCTCTCTTGTTCAGTCTTTTGATTGTAGAAAGGCTCATCCCACTTGTTCTCCGCCTGCCAGGCATACTTCAGGATGGTGCTGAGGACAGCCTCAAACAGCAAGATGCCCAGATAGATGATTAGGAAGGAATTCATGGACCTGACACAGGAGAGTTTTTTTAGAGCAACATATAATAAATACATCTCAACAACAACTCACCTAGTTTGACAGACAACAAGAAGTACTTACTTCTCTACTGCAGAGCGTTTCTGGGACTTGCACTTGTAGTTCAAGGCCATTTTGGACTCCATTCCTGTGTATACCGCCACACCTACAACAGCACAGTTAGTTACAATATTGCCTGGCTTTTGTGACATTAGCACATTAGACAATGGTTTTAATTTTTGCATGAAATCATAGGGAATCAAAGGATACCAAAATGACCCAGGTGATCATGACAGATCATTGCCTGGTTTCCATGCCAATCACTTACAATTATGTACAGTACACACTAGTAAAGCATCCGGCCTTCACTATAAAACTTAGGAGATAAAAACCCTTTCAAGATTTAACATAAATGTACATTATTCATTTAACAATAACAAATGTACATTATATTTTATCATAATTCCAATACAAACTGGAGCATTTCAGAAGCAGCTTGTTCTTGAGCCCCTATATTTAGTTTCTTTCGCTCTCAATTCACAAGGGAACTCAGTTTAAGCAATAATTTTAGCTGCTCCATTGTGCGGTTTTTATTTTGCAAAACACATTTTTTATTCTCACTGAACTGACTCACCATAAATCTCTTTGGTATTTTTCAGCCTGGCTCCACGCAGCAGCAAATTCTCCGGACCAAGCGGTCTGACATAAAAACAAACAAAGACAGCATAAATACAGCCATAGATGTATGTGGTTGTATGATTTTAGCACAAACAAGGCAGAGTATAGCCTCGATAAGAACTAAAGTACTCCGAACATACTATGAGGCTCATATGTGATCTCTATCATCATCATTTTACTACACATTTCTTCTTATTCAATCAGACAGCAACACATGTTGAACAACTGAATATCCTTAAATAAATACATTAAATAATAATTTCTAAATTTCACACATGCTTTCATGTTTTACTTTCCCATACTGGTGCCACCTTAATGGGCTTTCTATGCAATCCATGTCTTACAGTGTAATCCTCTTTATTTTGTCTTGCACAAATCTTATTAATCATTTAATTATTAGCCAAACCAGCTTACATCAATCTGCTCTTACCTGACTATCTCCTCCCCATGCTGAGTCACTGTGATCCGCCCAACAAACCTGGTAAACACAAAAGGCATTTCAGTTCAGTGGACTGAGAAAGAAAACAGACACCAAGGTAACATAGACACTGGTGGAAGAAAACTGAGAAACTCTTTTGAATATACTTCCAACAACCAGGTTGACTGTAAAGCAGTGTTTACATGCAGTCATATTTGTGATATTTGCTCTATCTTCTGACAAATTTTAAATGCAATAGATTTTTTCCGAGCATCTCAACTGACAGATCATTTGAATTATTTTTATTTTTGATTGTCACTGTGTTTAGCAGAAGGATTTCCAGAACTGGGAGCTCCAACTGTAAATGCTATTGGTGAAAGAATGTTTTCCTCCTTGGTACAAAATTGTCCCCTCTTAACCTAGATATAGTTAATCTGTCCCTGACAGAGATATAAATGAAGTGGGAGAGGAGCTAAATCATTTCACATTTTTTACACAAGCATTATGAAAATTAATATTGTTTTCCCAGACCAGAACACTGTATTTAAGGATTATATTACAGTGATAGCTTTCATGTTCATTACTCAGAACTTACTAAGAACTTGTTTACAGTATATACAGAATTCCTAGGCTCTGTTGTTATATTAGTAAGAGACCAAGTGGTTAAACAATGAGTCAGATATAATAAAATCATAGCATGTCAATATATTTTAGCTGTTCCAGGTGTCAAATATTTTTAAAATAAGTAATTTTAAATTTTGTTTTGCTTAACATGTTGTTGAATAAACACCCGATACATAAGCCCTTTTTACACTGCCCATTCAAGGCTGCTTTAGCACACCAATATGTTGCCTCACTGTTCTGTGTAAAAGGTACCAAAGCTGCATTGGGAGTCTGTGCTGACCCTCCTTTAAGCTGCTTTGAGAAGTAGTGGGAGATGTGAGGGGTATTGGCCCCACTGTCTGTGCAAAACACCCAAGGTGTTTCAGGTGGAAGGGGTGTCACATCTTTTCATCTGTTTTACCAGCTACTGGGGTTGTTTCTCCTGGGAGAATCTCCCACGTTCGCAGGAGGAGAAATTATCCAGACTTAAGTACAGTTGTCATACAGTATGTTCATGATTATGGTTGCATTCTGGCTTCATTAGAGCGAGTGATAAAACATAACAACACTGGTGAAATGGGGAGACAAACACAGGAGCACTATGATGTGCAAGTTATTTGGGGAAGGCAGACAAAAAGTGACATAGCTCAACTAGTCAACAGTTATTATGCTAAACAAGTCACCAGTCTTAGGTTAGGGGTGCACTTTCTGTAGGCCAACATATGTACATAGGTTATAGCTGCGTCATCTGTGCCATTGCTTACATACTTCCTTGTGTAGTTTGTGTCTGTCTGTTGGTTTAAAAAGGTCAAGCACATGGGAGCAGACAGAGGCCTAATCTTTCATGCCTGAAAAGGAAGTTTATTCATTGTGCAATTCTGTTCTTAGAAAAACTCTTATTTCAGTCATCTAATGAGAAAAAGATAAAAAATTCACTGATTGCATGGTGGATTTCGTAGCGAAGAAAAAGGAATTGATGACAGCATAAAGGTAGTTAGGCCCTTAAATCAAGCAGGATTTACGTGGGATTGCAATTTGCGCATGCAACAACAACATGAACAACAATGAACCAAACTGATGCTCTTTTAGTGAAAACTATAAAAACAGTTATTTTCAACATTAAAATGCAATCAGGAGTCTGAAAGTATTTTTTTGACAATTTTCCATTTACAGAACAGGCTTTATGGTTAACAGTGTTTTTTAAACTGCACCTAAATGCAAAAAAAAAAAACCCAAAAAACAAAAAACTGTTCAATGGGTGAAACAGACACACTGAGAAATTAATTAAATTTTCAGATGGATTGACTTTTAAAAGAAAGGCCCATTATAAAGAGTTCAGATCTTTCTGTCCTGTTCTACTGTTGCCACTGAGAAACATGGAGCTATCTGAAGCTTTTGTCATGGGTAGTAAAGAAGTGATAAAACCAGTAGGATATGTTTTACCATATATTAAATCATAGGGATTTTCTTATTGGCCACTTAAGAACTGAAAAAACTGGAGACCCCAGGCCCCTTCAGGGTATCCCAGAAAATTAAAGGAGTTAATACAACTAGAAACTCTGCTTATGTGAGCTTTCCAAAGGCAGAATATTAATTTCTTAAATTTAATTGGGAGTTTACTTTCTCTATCTATTGCTAGCCATGAGGGTCTGTGTACATACAGGTGAGGATTACCTGTACAAGTCAGCTTCTGGTTGCTGACACTCCACCACAGCTTGTAACGACTCCAGCTGGGACACTGACTGACAAACTGATGTCTCTGCCACAGAGTAGTGGGTCTACAAACAGACATATAAGACACGCAGACACAGAAAATAGATGATAAAAAAAAAGCACAGTTTACAATTGGTTTATATTTGACAATTTTTCATGCAAGACAATGGGAACTACCACATCTAGTGCTAAACAAAACCTTTTGTTTACAAAACAACTGGTTCAGTTCTGCTCTGCAGGTGAAGAAACTACCTCTTAACTGTTAACACAGCCACAGGAAGGTGCTTACGGTAAATCTAAGTGTAATGGACGACAATATTTGAATGAAGGTAGAGAGACCGTATTTGTCTGTCCATTTTGTCTGTCAAACAAATCAAAAAATGAAATAATCTATTTTCAGTATAGAACAAAACATGCCTGCATTGAAGCAATGTAACAGGCTGTATTAATGATGGTCATGTAGCTGACAGAAATATAGAATATCCAGCTAAAGTCACATAATTTGCTTAAAGGCTTACCAGAGGCTGTAACACTACACATTGGTTAAAAAAGGTTCTGGACTGGATTTGTAACTCTAGAAATTCATGACGATCTCAAGTTAAACACAAACATGGTGTTACAAATAGGATAAATATGTATTATTTTAATGACCTGTCAGTTGACATTATGTCACTCACTTTGTAAAAAAACAAACAAAAACACGCACTGAAAGTCCACAAGTTTCAAAAGATATATCATCAGGGTATAGGGGCGAGTATGGCAGCACCGGGGGCTAGTTCAGAGCTAGGTCTTAATTTTGCACCAGTTTTTTGTGTTTCCACAGCCAAAGAAGCAGCTTTGGCCAAGAAACCCGGCACCAACTCTTTGCTGGACTACAACTACCAACCGATTGTGTCAGGGGCCGGGGGCTGGACTAACGTTAACTGAAGATTTGTTCTAAAGATAAAAATCAGTGTATTGTTCTGGTAGAAAGGCAAAATGATTCTTACACGGTTCTTATGTTGAACCAACTTTGAACCAGCGCTAGCAGCATCAGCCCAGAACTAGCACCAAGTTATTGTTGGTCGAAAAGGCAAAGCAGCACTGGATAGATGGATTTTTTCAAGCAGGGCAGTAAGTCAGATGATTGTGTCCTAACACTTGGATAAGCATACTGTATAGAACAATGTCTATAATGCAAAATCAATGCTACTTAAATAAGTATAATTCAGTGGTGAGGTTGATCAGTCTATCCATTCAGTCTAATCAGCAGTCTTTATTACATGTTCCATTTGGGACTACTGTTAGGTCTTTAACCTTCTTCTCCAATGTTACCAGATATATTTGAAAATATGTTTCAGTGAATCAGGATAAAGAGACAATTAAGCAACTCAGTATGTGGCACAACTGGGATGGAGAGAAGAAGGACGGGGAGGAGTTCTAAATACAAAATTAGCAGGTGTAAACATAGAAATTATATAACCATGTCTGAGCCAAACAGTCTTCATGATATGCATACACCTGGCATCGGTCATGTGACAGAAACACAGAGGTCTGCCAATAAAAACTCTGTTTTCTAATGACCTAAAGACTAATTACAAACAAATGCAGACTATTTTCAGCTAACAGCTTATACATGAATATAAACAAGTCTCATTTAGTCTCTCTCCATGCATATAGCAGTAATATGGATTCCATTAGCCTTACGTTCCAGGAGTAACAGCATGTCATCAATTGTCTTCCCCTGAGGATCACAGCTAAAGTACCCTGTTATAAACACTGAACATTTTAGCAGAATGCAACTTTTGCAACTTGTTTGTTTACACTCCACAAAGGTAAAGTTCTGAATCCCAGCAGAGTGGTAAGCAGAGGGTTTACTCAAGTGTATGGCTGATTGCGTCGCAACCAATACTTTTTGTAGTATTTTTTTGGAAATTGTTTTTGGTGACTGTTAATAGTTTTCCCACCACAACACAGCAAGTATTATCACATATTCTCCCAAACACTGCCAACACACTGACACAGAGACAGACCTTGAGGTTGGTCTCTCCATCGAGGCTGGCTGTAGTAATGTGACAGGTGCCATCTGGGCGGTCTGAGGACAACAACACCAAGTCAGCTGGGAAGGTCTCATCTTTAGTCACACGAACAATGTCCCCCACCTGGAGGAAAAGTTAGAAAACAGATACACAGTCCTTTGTATTATTTTTTTGTTCCTGGTGACAGCAAATGTTCCTGCTGTTGCAAAGGAAACATATCAATCATACCAGACAAGCTTAGGAAGTTAATTTACAGTTTAACAAAATTACACGTGTAATTTATGGTTGGAGGATTTGTGCACACTGCAATGTTCTGATTTACAGGCAAAACACCTCATGAGTCATAGCACAGGCAACTGCAAAACTTGTTCATGGTGATGGGTGGAAGTATGCAAATATCTCAAATAGGTCACAATAGTACATTTGTGGTGTTTAAATCTTTAGATCTTTTACAGAAATACCACAGACAAAGATAGTTATGACCACTGGCCATGAGCTGCAAAAAGCTACTGTGAAGTAGAGTTTTTTTATTTACAAAAATAATTATTAAATTTTTGCTCTGTGGCAGAACTACATTTCTGCTCTTTATCAAAGCTTTGGACTGGAATAACTGATACAATAAAAGGTCTTATATGATGCAGTTTTGCTCACCCTGATGTTCTTGGATCTTGTCTGGACCAGGCTTCCACTGCGAACCACAAACACTGGAGCCCCATTTACCTCATTGTCTGCCTTGTGTCTCAGCCAATCCTCATAACCCTATGGATTAAACATTTATACAAAAAACTGATCAAATACAACTGTGCACAACAGCCAGTTAAAAATTCCCCAGTGGGATATAGCATTACTGATTAACAGTGCTGACAGACTTTTGGTACTCCTAGTCACTGATCAACTGAGGTGTCTAGTAGTGATTGCACCTTTTGATGTCAATACGTAGACATTAAACAATTCTAATTCAAGACTCGAGAGTGGGTTAAAATTATGAATCTGAATTTTATTAAATACTAAGCTAAGTTGAAACAAGCTTGCTTCGTTAATGCACAATTAAACTAACTTTAATTATATTGCATGCATGTTAGTTCCTCATTGCCAGCCCAACAACAAGGAAGTCATCGTGTTCTTACCTGTTTTATGGCAGTTACTGTGATCACAAAGAAAAGAGGCAGGCCACTGGTGACAGGGGAAGTAGGAGTGTCTATCATTAACTGAAAAGATAAACACAGAGGAACAGAAGTAGAAATATCAACTGACTGGAAGCATGGTGGGAAGAAAAAATCAGTGAGATTGAGTGGGAGTGGCTGTACTCTGCTACAAACAAAACAAACAAGACAAACAACAAGGAGTAGTGGCTGATGTGTCAGACAGGAAACCCCTAAAACTTCCTTCCAAGGTTAACTGTCAATTCAGAACTATTCACACAAACACACACACACACAGTTAACAAACTGACAGTAAAAACTTCAAAAGCGAAATCTACCAGGGCAAACTATTAAATATAGAGAAGCACTAGTACTACTAACAGTTTAGAGAAGCACAGAATACGGAAGCACAGTACAACATCCTCATAGTGTGTCAATGGTTACTTCCTGGATTACATTTTAACATTCTGTTACTCATAATTACATGAGTCTACTTTCTGGCTTCCCGTTAGTTGACTTTAAACAAACAATTTTAGCCAAAATGCATATTTTGTCGCATTCAGAGGTTTTGAGATCCACATGCTGTGCATTGTGGAGTGAAAGGCTCTTAACATGTGAAAAGCAGCCACAGAACATTAGTGGGCCTCCTCCATGTTTCACAGCAGGTACAGTGTAATTTTATTGTATGCTTTATTTTTGGGAAGTTGTTCTGGTTACCATTCACATTATCGTCTCTTGAATTTGTCATAGATTTTTCTCCAGGGAGTTTGACTACAATCCTATGGGCCTTAAACTTCTGAATAATATGTGCAACTCTAATCAAAGGAACATCAAGCTGCTTGGAGATGGTCTTAAAGCCTTAACCTGTAACCTGTTTGTCTACGATTTTCTCCTGAGACAACTTAGCTTTCTATCATTCATGTTCAGTGTGGTAAACACCATGACCAAACAGCACAGTGACTTCTTTTCACCCTCTAAATAAGCAGACTGAGTGATTACAAGTTTCAAGACACCTGTGATGCAATTTACAGGACAGACTAGTTTAACATGTGCCCAGGGTAAAATTATTATATAGTGCTATAATTTTTGCCCAGGCCAATGTCATTAGTTTGTTTTTTAAAATTCTTCAGTTGAACCACAATCCAAAAGCAGTGTCTGATTTTCATTAGTTAATTTTCAGTATTATTACTTTAGTCAGTTTTGATGTTATTTTAGTGAACATTGATTATCTTTATTTAACAGAAGGGTACCAACTATTTTGTCCATATCCGCATACACTAAAATGGCTGTTGCAATCCATAATTTTATGATGTTTTGTAAGAGAGAGTCAGGTTTTACTTGTTCTTAAGAGTATGTGATGCAACCAACATTTCTGTCAACGGTTCTACATTATTTCATCTACCTATAGATGGAAGAAAAGCCCTAAGAATCTAAGCAATACAAGAAGATTGCTGCAAAGATTGTATTACTTTATTAGTGAGTAATACTGACGGCAAAGTGACTGTTTTTAGTCATCAGGATACTTTTAAACAAAGACTTTACATTAGGTGTCTAGGAATCTATCTCAGGCCGTCTAAAATGGCTTATACTGACAAAACAAAACAAACAAAAAAAAAAGGTGATTTGAGGCTAAGCTGACTTCAGTTTCATTGACAAGCTGAGTGGGCAAAAAGAGGGCTTCTTTGGACAGAGTCAAGTCAATTGCTTTAGCTTCACTACACAGGCCCAAATAAAATCAGAAGAAGCCTGAAAATTTGAAAGCCAAATCGTGCTTCAGCACGGGCTGACTGATGCATAGTGAAGGGCTAATGCCTGGGGCTGGCGGTAAAGACATACATAAGACCTAATGTGTGGGTGTAATGTTTTAATACAGAGGTAGACATGTCGCTCTACTGGTCTCTAAAAGTGGATGAGTCACTCACTCACACATAAACCAACACACACACTTTCAGGGTGAAAACACTGAGGTCACAAGCGACTCCTCACCATTTGACTGAGAAGAACATGTACCTGCAAAAGTGTTATTACCTGCACAAGGAAGATAATGAGAAAATAGAAGTTGGCTATCCTCCTGAACTGCTCGAAGAGATTCTTGGGGACAAAATTCCAAATTGTGTACTGAAAAGAAAGAAAAAATATAATTTAGGGCTACAATATATTATCTAGGTATGTGCTGGTTTAAAAAAAAGCCACGTTTTCCAACAACTTTTAGAATGCCAGGAGGAATTCAGTTGTACGTACACACACACGGGAACATGTGTACAATTCACAACCCAACCACGACATGATGTGATTCATCACAGTGTGAGCCAATGCAATCCAAACAATTGGACAATGCAAAGGAATGATGCTATGCAGTTCAATGAGTTTGATTATTTCCCCAATCAAATTAAATTAAGACCTTTAACAAACTTATTCAGTGTTTTCTGTTTCTTTAGAGTTTACAGTATAGTAACTCTTGATGTAGCAGTCTCTC
Organism: Helostoma temminkii; assembly: GCA_900302695.1. NCBI lineage: Eukaryota > Metazoa > Chordata > Actinopteri > Anabantiformes > Helostomatidae > Helostoma > Helostoma temminkii. The sequence goes on from OMLM01008243.1 coordinate 48,834, forward strand.
AAGACTAATAACAAATTAAGTACAAAACGAAAGTGTGCCTAACATTTTCTAAGCAGCTGGTATGTCACCTCTTCAGGTGAGTAATGAGCTTAGGGTGCTTTCACAGTTACAGACTTTTGTTATTTGTTATTTGTTCATACTCTAGTTCGTTTACCCTCTTGGTGCGTTTGGTTTTGTCTGGTGTGAACACATTAATCGCACTCAAGTGCACACCAAAAATACCGCACAAAGCCGCCACAAGAGAGGTGGGCTTGCTCTGAATCATCTAGTGAACTCTGGTGTGGAAAGACAGAACCAAAACAGGACCAAATGCGATGAATCACATAATCTGAGGACTTTGGATAGTGTGTAGATTATTATTTCCTTTCGTTTGTACACCAAAAACATGCTGTCTGATTAATCACAGACAAATGTAGAGATGTGAGAAAGTGAAGTGCCTTACAGACATCAGGTTTAATGACTATGTGGGCAATATGACTTATCAACCAGCATTAACAGTATTGTTAAATTGTCTCTCTCCTGTCACACAAACATGCAGTAGCCCACAAGACAGGATATTCTTCCTTTATTTACTTTTTTGTTCCTACGGCAGACATGTGACCAATCTGAGAATATTCTCACGTAGTTTGAAGTGACTGAAGTGAGTTTACAAACTCATCCACTGATTCGGACCAAAGCAAACGCAATAAGGCATAAGGCATCCATAGTTGTACTATCTATGTACTTTACAGCAGCAAAAATAACATGTGACTCATCAAGCTTTCCATAGTGTTTTATAACTTTTGATGTAGTCCATAGTTCAGTACAAGCTTAGCCTCTGTATGTTGTGCTCAACTACAGTTTGCAATAGTAAATTATTAACTAAATAAATGCACATCTAATTATCAATATCAACATCTAATAATCAAATATATTGGACTGTACGGATGCAAATATGTAATATCCAATGAATCTCAATTTGTTGCACTGATTCACTGCTGCTCTATTGATGCACTCGCATCATGCACACACATTGTTCGTGCATTCATACGAATCAGTAAATCTTCCCTTCCCTATTACTCTATTCTTACCAAGCTGTAAAGTGAAGTGCAAGCTTTTTGTGGGTGACTTAATTAAACTGTCAATCATTTAATCAACTGCCTGCTTGTGGTATACAGCAGCCTCTGTGGATTATTATCTTTATCACTATCCAAGTGTCCAAGAGTTTTTTGTCTGAGTTCATCCTTTAATCAACAAATTGTGCTTCACCCCTTATCTCTCTCCCACCACACCAGAGCTCCTGACTCATTTTCAACACTGGACAGGCTGGCGCCAGATTAATTTTATGAGTTTCTGTAAGTGACACTTTTCTATAGCAATGGTTGTTGTCACTGTTCAGGCTCATGTCATGCTTCATTTATTTAAGGAAATAAGTGCCTGAAACGGTCCAATAAAACACACTAGTGGTCAACCTATATGAGCTTCTTCTTCCTTCTAGTCCATTCTTCTTTACAAAATTGCCTCAGTTTACTGAGCATTTAAGGTCCTGCCACAGCATTTATATTGGGCTGAGTTCTGGACTTTGACTAGGCCATTTCAAATGTTTGATAATTTTAGTTTTCAGCCTTTCTGATGGAGATTTACTAATGTGTTTTGTATTAATGGTATAATGTGTTTACTATGTGTGTGGTTGTCCTGTTTGATGACCCAATTTCGACCAAGCTTCAGCTGTCAGACATATGGCCTCACATTTGTCTCTATAATACTCTGGTATAGAGAGTTCATGGTTGACTCAATGACTGCAAGGTGCCCAGGTCCTGTGGCTGCAAAACAAGCCCAAATCGTCACACTTCCAAAGCTGTACCCACAGTAGGTATGAGGTGTTTTTATAGGCGCTATATGGTATATACTATGTTTGGTTATTGCCAAATATGGAGCTGGGCTTTAAGGCCAAGCTCCACTGTGGTCACATTTGTCCATGGGACATTGTTCCAGAAGTTTTGTGGTTTGTTCAGATGCAGTTTTGTGAACCTTGAATTCATGTTCTTTTTAAATAAAAGAAGCTTTCTGCTGGCAATCTTCCCAAACAAACTGTATTGTTCAGTCTTCTCCTAATTGTACTGTCATGGACTTCAACTTTTGATATGCTCAGTGAGGCCTGTAGTGTGTGAGATGTAGCTCTTGGGCTGTTTGTATTTCTCTGAGAATTGTGTGGTCTGATCTTGGGGGTAATGTCCTGGGATGTCCACTTCTAGGGAGACTAGCAGCTATCTTTGAAGCTGTCAATTTGTTTTACCTGCAAGTTTTGATTTAGTGTTTTCATTGTTGTTAAATAAATAATGGCACAGTAAAAAAGTTACATGCTGTTGCTAATAATAAGCCCCCACTACAATCAGATGATTGTTTTTTGTGCATGTTTAAATACATGCACAAAAAAACAAAACAGAATTAAGAGAGGGGGCATTCATTTTCACATTACTGTTCGCTGAACTTAACAACTTTGAGAAACATGCATGACCTACTTTCTTTACAGTTCCTGAATGCTTGTTGTCACCAAGGGTGGCACAACCAGTTGTTAGGTTTAGGTGGCAATTACTTTTTACACAGGGTCAGGCAAGTTTAGACAGCTTTTTTCCCCTTAATAAATTAAATAATAATTGCATATACCTTGGTTGTCTTTGTGTAATATTTAAATCTGTTCGGTGATCTGAATCATTTAGGTTTGAAATCATTTAATATGCGAAGAAAATAAATCAGGAAAAAAATACTTTTTCACAGCACTGTGAAAAAATAAAGCAAAAGGTCTAAGAAACAATGATACAAGGTAAAACAGAAGCGAATATTTACCTCCTCATTTTTCAAATATAATCATCTTCACTGACTTCATATGAAGTTGTACACTGATAACAACATTACAATATCGTCTTAAATATATTTTGTACCTTGGATGAGATGATTCTGTTGTCAGCAAAGCGTTGTGGTATGTAGTGGCCATGCTGCGGGAAACGGTTTGCTACATAAACAGTCCTGGTCTCACTCTGATGAGGGGGGTCAAAGCCCTGAGGGAGGATAAGCATATATGAGGAGAAAGAGGGTGTGGAGTGAGGGAAAAGGTAGAAAAAACAGGTTACTTACACAACACTTACTATATACTTTACAGTAGACACATAACTTAATGCTGTAACTACAGCAGTACTGCATTTCAGGACAAATAATTAACAAATGTAGACATTTCACATTCTTTCGAACAACAGAGTCAGCTAGTGGTCTCGAGGAAATGCAATAGTATTATTTAATTTTATTCCCATGAATTGATAATTTTACTTTAAGCAAGTTTGTTATATTGTTGGCTATAAACACCTCACCACATTAAACTCAAAATCTACCCACAGCAACATTCTTTACTTGTATTCAAAGTGGTATTACTGTATAGTTGAAGGAATATTTTGTCTGGCACAGCAGAGGTTACGATGGGACTTAAGAGGTCCTATGGTGAGACACAGAAAGAACAATACCAAACACTACCAATGTTCATGCAAATGCAGGAGATGGCATCTAGTTACAATGTAAGAGGAAGGACACAGTAACAATACCTTGCTCTACTGCTACTTGTATATGCTGGATGCACTGAAATGCAAGTTTCTGTCTCATACCACTCAACTGCTGTAATAAGACAATTAAACCAACAGCTTACTATCACTTGCAAATATATGACGGAGATGTGAGGCACACACACCCATGCATGCACACAGAGGAATGCATCCGGGCCACGTCACTTGCTCCCACACAGACTCACCTCTGTTTAGCCACATATGTAAACTATTACTGCCTTTCTGTTTCAGTTCCTCAGGCTCAGCTGCTCCTATGCCTAATGCTAAGACTGAACTGCACGTTTGTTAGCCTACTGCAGTTTACAGTTTGCAGTTTGTTTTTTTAAACAAACTGAATGGAGTGTTTATCAAAGTAGCAATAGCTACAAAGTGTTTCTCCTACTTGGCATAAAATTTGTTATCCACTCTTAGGAAGGAAAACGATATGTTCAGGATTTTCTAATTTTCTGCTAAGCCAATCTTTTCCTTTTTGGAGGCAGCTTTCAAAAGTTTGTTCAGCGTACGTGACATTTCTCTGTTGTTTCTCTGCATGCACATTCACTGTTCATTCATTCATTCATTATTTGCACAAAATACTTTCACACCCAACAGCAATGTTTGTCTGTAGTCAGGGTGCAAACCTGCAGGCAAATGATAAAACATGAAATATGTTTTTATAAGATATAAAAGTGTGAATCTTGAAGCAAGTTCAGCTCTATGCATGTGTCCTGTTCAACTACTGAACTACATAATTTCTTTCTAGCATCCACAGATACTCCACAGATGAGTTTAAAACAGAAACCACATACAGTGATATGCATACTGGAAACACATTAGTCTCAGCTGTGCAACAACCTCGTTAGCCATGGTAAACAGCACCATTTAATTTCCCACTGTGGATACTTAACCTGGTAAATGATAGCAATAAATTGGCAATTGAGAAATCACAATAAATAGTAACCTAAAAACTGAAAGAAGTCATGTTTAATCAGAAGTTATGGGGATTTACAGATAATAGTAATAGCAACAGATAAATACAGTCCAACACAATTTTACCTTTGCTATTATAATGCTCTAGGGTTGAGTCTTTTAAAGAAGCATCCTGCATCACACTCATACAACGCATACAAAGCTATACCCAATTCCCCTTTAAATTTGAGCTACTAAAACAAAAAGAACCCTACACAACACTACCATACTTTCTTAACACTGATTCCTGAGTGCCTCCTTTGTAATACTTTAAGTAACACAAGATTTTAAAACAACTATTGCAGGCACTGACTGCCAGTAAGGGAGTATCATCAGCCAGAATTCCCCATCTTGCAATGTCAGGGTTGAGACACAGGTGCTCATCAGTGAGGTTTTGCATCCTTGCAGATAGATTATGGTAATTTTGTACTTTAGGACTGTAAACATCTTACTTAAAAAACCTTAACAGGATTACTGTAAGGAATCCTGATGGTGATCGAAGGATAAAATGTACTCTACCCTCTCTCCACCCAGGTTTTCAGACAGTCTAGGGATTCTAACTGGCTGCTACATCAATCGGCTATCAGTTAGGTTGCTTAATCATTAATCTATTTGCACATGGTAGCTTACATTATGCTAACTGCTGGCTGAGCACACGTAAAACTGGTCTGTGTAACTGTAGCAAAGATGTGTCCTTGTGCAACCAATGGAAGTACCCTTTGTTTACTCAATGCTTCTGTACAAACTGCAATGCGACTTAAATGTAGTCAGTATTAAAGCTATACATCATTTAGTATTGGGCTAACAAAATTTCACACTTAAAATTTATTTAAAGAATGGCTGGATCATCTTGTTAAGCTAAAAATGTATTATTAATACAGGACAACAACAGTAAGAAGACTAATTTGGCTTCAGAACAATACCAGACTTGGCTGAAATGTTAAAATGCTGTTTTGTCTGTGACATATATCACCACCAGCAAATGCTCACCAATCAGCAGAGAACATTCACGGACCAATTTTAGTTCCTCACTTCACATAAGGTAGTTAAATCCTCTGTTGCTAATTACAAATGTTGCTAGTCTCATTTGGGGAGAAAAAACAAAATTAATAAATCTACTAACACGCTAGCTAAATTCGCAAAGCTGCACACCGGAAGGTCACGTGACCACATGTTCTGCTGCTTAAACAAAGACTGGCTGATGATGTCTTCATTAGTGGCGTAGATAATGAGCAAACTGCACACAAACACAGATCAGTTAGACGTGTTTACACATATAAACATTTATTTAAGCAAATCGCAGCCCTTCGGTTATGTAACTGCACAAGCTCACATTAGCTTAAGCTGCTATTGGATTAATCATGCCGCACTAATTGCGACACATATCACTATATTGAATCCTAACCCCTGTACCGTGATACATATTATACCGCCAGATTCTTGACAATACACAGCCCTACTGTTAAGCCAACCCAACAGACTGATGCGTGAAGCAGCTCAGTGTTTTTCAAGTGCATTTTAAAGAATCTGCACAAAACTATATGTCAAGCCTGTTTGTCTGTGCCATTTCGGTTCCAGTTGTAAGTTGGCAAAAATAAATAGATTGTTTAAGCTGTGTAGGCAAACAAACCATTAATCTGCACATTTATTCACACCTTCAGTTCAATTAAATCTTCTTTTTAACCTCTCTCTGAAATTAGAGACACAAAGAAAAAGAAAAAAAGAAAAAAAGACTGATGACATATGCAAAGAAGGCATATAAAACTCATTCAACTCATTAAACATACTGAATTCAACTAAATTACTGGGAAAGGAAGTCACTATGTTTAATCGCTCCACAAACACATCAAAAACCATGTGTATGTAAGTTTTGTAAGCTTAGCAATGTTGTGTTTGTTGATATTTATAAAGTTGCTGAAGATCACATCACATTTCATGACCAATTAATGCAGAAGAACCAGGAAATTACTTGTGTGAACCACAGCGCTGACAACACGCTGTAATCTGTGCCATTAAAACAATAGTATATGTATGCAAAACATCAGCAAATTATTGTATCTTTAGTCACAGAATGACACAGAAAAATGAGTCAGAAACAGTTTATGACAAGGCTGGCTGCTGATTTTAAGATGTCCCAAATTTTCAACTCAAGGTATCGCTCACATTTTCTGACTGAACATTCTTGTTAGTGTCAGTGTCCACACTGTATCAGTCTTATGTATTTCTGGCAGCGCTGTAGTTCAAATTCAAATAAATAGGCTACTATTGTCAGTATAGAAACAACTGCAATGTTAATTTATTTGAAACATTCTGGGCATCTGAAATCTGACTTTTCATTTTGTCCCTACTCTCACACTCCTATCCATTTGTAGGCCAACAGGTAATTATTCCCAAGTGCCTTAGCAGAGACAGTGCCCTGTGCAATGGCTGGGCAACAGACTAATCACAATGAAGGCCATGCACTCAGTCGTATTATAGCCTAAAAGGCATTTAATCAAATGGAATGGGCTAATCAGAACTTGAAAGAGGGGCAAAGGGAGTCACATAAAAAGCGGCAGTAAAGACTGCAACAAAAAGCAGAAGAAAAATTGTGTATAGTCAGGTCCGATGGGTGCTGTTAACTGATGAAAAGACTGATAATAACATGACCACAAGCATGCTAATCATATATATAATAACACAGTGCAACATGCCTCATGCACAGAGAATGATCCTTAATGAGACCATAAAAGTGCAGGGCATCCTGTTAGCTCAAAAGACTAAGATGCATAGTATCATAACCGATTTTCCACAGTACATCACTACTAGGTTTCTTTTCATTTCATTTAGGCAGCAGCTTAATTAATGCAGGTAATGTAGGGCCATGCCATATCATATCATCTGTGATATATCATGATAATCCTATCCCATGATTTGGAGAAATTGGCATATTGCGATAACGGCAAAATAGCCACACAATTATCTGCCTTTAAACACACCGTAACATGTCAGATTAGCCTAAAACACAATTACACACAGATGGAAGTTCAAGCTAAGAAACAATGACATGTCAAACTGTTGACAAAAACAGATTCAGGTAACGCTTAGCTTTAACTTCCATCTGTTTGATTTTCTTGGTTTGGGCTGTTATTTGTATTTTAATTACAGTAGATATTTCACAATGTAAAAGCAGCAGTACTTGTGTGATGTCAGGATCTGATAAAGAATGACATTAAAAGCCCTTCACACAGCTCATTAGGAGTCCTACCTTCTTAAAGCGGACCGATGTCAACAGAAAGTAACTGATAAGCAATACATGAATAAATAAATATAACTGCATTACATTTCCAGCTGATATTAAGGTCAAATGTGCCCCTGTTTTTTTCCCTTTAGGCCTGCTGTATTAGTATGCATTTTAATCACACTTTTAATTAAGCAGCCAGGTCATTTCTACTGTACGGGTCAAATTAACAGAGCTATCTCAAATTAGGAGGTTACCATTTCTGTGGACATAAACTCTCTGCGGACCTCTTTAAATCTCTTTAAGCAGAAAGAAAACGTAATGTACACACGAAAAGGCAAGAGCTGATGCAATTAAGTTTGTCACTTTAACGCTGTATTATAGTACAAGGAGTACTCTGTGTCTATGAGAACTCAGAAACACCCATTTAATGCATTAGCAGTGTTGAAATCAGCATAAGCAAACTGTTTAAGAAAGCTACGACTAATTTCGTAATATGCACCCATTCATTTATTCACATGGATGAAGCCTTTATACCAGTCACACCCCTTTCATTTATGCTGTGAGTCAATGTAGGTTTTTATCCCAACTTCTACTACTACTGTGCTTTGACAGACAGAAATGTTCTCATATGATCACAGAGTCACTGCAGCACGATGAACACAAATCATTCCTCCCTCAAACATAATTGCACTTTGGGAAATCTAAAACATGAAAACACACTGATCTGAAAACCACTTTTTTGTTTGCTAAATATTACACAATACATTATGGTTTTGAAATTTTCAGCATGAGTAAGTAATGTAAGCGACCCTAACAGAAACCTAGAAAAAGCAGAATGAGAAAGTACGTCCAAACCCACTCAACTACATTTAGAGTTTGTTAAAGTTACAAAAACTGGACACAGATTAAAATCACAATTAGAGATCAACTTGAGCTATTAAAGTTACAGTATTTTGGCCCTCAAATAATTTGGCGTAAGTGCAGAAACGTTAATGTTCGTTAGCAAACGTTAGGCGACAACGCTAACAGGCGGATTAGCCTCAGTTAGCAATCCGGTATAACTTAATTAACTGTCAACATAGTTAGCCGACTAGCTAGCGTTAATTCAATTAAACTTATAAGTATTTTTAACAGTGGAAAACGATTCAACTGTGGTTAACAAGCTGCGAAGTTCAAATCAGCTCAACCCAAACTGTTTGTTATTTAGCTAACATTAGTTACCAACTAGTTAGTTTAGTTAACCACTGTCAGTAAGTTAACATAAGCTAGGTAGAAGCTAACATGCTAACCCACAGACTATCATCAATGACACGCACGACAGTGTTTTTGCATACACTGACAACAGCTAGGCTAGCTTGCTTAATAACACCTGAACAAAGTTGACAAGCTTTTTGTGAAAAAAGACTTTTCTGAGGTGACTGCTGCTGTGAGCTGATACAGACTGCCATTATGACACAGGTATGAAAGCAGTTTTACCAGCTGCTGCCGTATCCACCGGAGCATCCTTGCGAAATGCGTTCGAAGTAGCCAGCACAGTTGCTAGCCCAACACTAGCAACTAGCTACTCCAACAAGATCGTCCGGAAACATAAACAATTCCCCCAACAGGCTGCTCTTCTCGGCGGCATTACGCGAAACATTCATGCAGTCTAACTGTGCAAAACGCTGTATCCAGACTTTCCCATTTGGCGATACTGTCACACAAACGGTCCCCGGTAAAAAGTGACAGATGGCTGGCCACGGAGTCCCAGCAAGCTACGCTACATCTCTGCTCTGCCACGACCAGCTTCCCCTCCGCCAGCACACAGGTCTGTGCAGACGCTCCGAAAGTGGCTGCTCTCTGGCGGTCACTCAACGCCCCCTGTCTGAGTCTGAGTGCAAGAATCACAGGTAAATCATAGTGAGTGCCTTTTTGTTTGTTTGTTTGTTTATTTCTTTTTGTTTTTACACAAAACATGGATTGGTTATTTGTTAGAAACTGAAAAAATACATGTTTTCTCATTGAGAACCATAATATATGACCATTCACTTATGTTTAATTTTAAAAGATTCATTTTAGATGCAAAATCTCAGCCGCAGATAAACGGCATGAATAAGACACACTTGCCACTTATGACTAAAGTTTGTTATAAATTGAATCTAGATACAGTAGCCAGTAATGCAGTGGTACTTTAAATTGCAGAGTAAGTGGACTGTAAATGCATACTGTACAGAGCAAATAATGATAATGCAGGAGTCTGAGTCAATCTAAAAGGCTTACTAGGCATCTTTGCTGAATACTGTTTTGACACAGAGCCAACAGAGTGGAGACTTTAAAGGTAGAATTGCTTGCTTAAAGTGTGTGTTTAGATATTAAGCCAGAGCGAAAGTGTAGTCCAAAGTCCAAATTAAACATGAGCCGAAGACCTAGTCCTTTCACATTCACTCATGCGGATTCAAGTGAAGCTATGTGATTATCTTGTTCCTTTTCTAGAAATATATAAATATAAATAGAGATAAATGGCACTGCTACGATGGATCATTTAGTTAAAGCACTTTTAATCTTTTTAGGCCTTTCTTATAATCCTCTCCGGTTCCCCTTGTTGTTCCAGTATTCCTTTTGTAAGCCATCTCACATAAAGTGAGGTCATCCTAGTATTAGTGCCTCTCCCACAGGGATGAATCCATTTCTGTCCCCTCCCTCCTCAAAGACTTGGCTGCTGTACATCAGTCAATAATGTATGGACAGCAAATTATAGCACACAAGGAGGTTGAGAAATCCTCGTGCATTTGAATATCCGAGTAAGTATCCGGAAGGTTTTGATGAACTGTGTACCTTCTTGAAAACGCTGAAGTGGTGCTCACATCAATGGCAGGAAAAACAAATGGTAATGTGATAACGATCCTGTAATAAATGTGCTCCGGCAGCTATTTTTAGAGCAGAACTGCTGCAGCTGGTCAGATTTTTTTTCCTCTTCTCATAAATTAGGTGAATTTGCATATTTTTGCATAGCTTCCGACACCCTTGCATTTTACTCCTTGCGTTTTTAGTGTGACTCAACTCTGTACGACATAGAGCCGGCTCTCACTGTCCTCTCCATCAGGACAACCTTTTTTAAAAAACAGGAAAGACAGTTTAACAAAGGCAAACGCCACCAACATGGAGGATTAGCAGTGAGCTTTAGGCTCACCGTGTGAGTCAGCACAGTAATGCTCTGACTGTGCCACTGTGCTTGCAACATCTTGGGTTCATATCCCACCCATGTATCACATACAATAACCGACGTCACGTGACTTATTGTGTTGTTTCTGCTGGGCATACAGTAAAGCAGAAATGTCACAAACTTGTTTTAAAAAAGACAGCTTTACTCTGCAAATCCTGTGGGAAATATGCTCTCTGTCCATGTTTGTATGTTCACCCAAAGCCCAGCTGTTCTACCCATGTGACTGTCATCCTATAATCTCTAGCTTACACTGTCTTACATAACGCCACTGAAGCATCAACATCTGGGAGCTCCCACTTCACAGTCGAAGACAGTGTTTGATGTGAGAGGTTTGCAGGGACGTGCATGCTGCTGGTGTTAAAATGAAAACCTCACATAACCTGACAAAAACCTTTACTGATAAAACTGCAAACCCAGAAGAAATCGCCCAGAGAGAGAAGAGAACATGGCATCTAGAAGAAGTGATATTTTGTTTAAACCAACAGCTTAATCCCTCTGTTTGTAGTTTAATTAATATTAAATGCTCAGATTCATTTTCTGCTGTGCCATAGTCTTGTTTCCGCTCCACAGAATCTCTCCCTGTTATGCACAGTCACATGCTAGATCACTTCACATTAGCTGAAGTGATTTCATAGAGTGGAGCATATGTCAGATGCACACAATGTGACATAGTGCAGTCATGCACTGTTGCTGCCAGTCAAAGTGCTATATGCTTAATGCACATCTTTGAGGATCAGATAGAGGAGTGCAGGCCAGTGATCCATAATACCCCTGATGTCTGTCACAGAAATGGATGGCAAGATTCAACATAATGTCTGGCTGCCTTCCCGGCTTTGTATTAAATTTAACTTCAGTTGCTCTGCAATCTTACAAGTGCTTGTCATATTTGATGATATGTTTCTCCACTCTGCTTGTTAGAAATGATTTATCCTGAATGTCAGTCATATGGATTTATAAGCAGGACAAATTATTAAATATACAGCCTAGTTTATATGTTTGTATGTGTCATGCGAACTATAACATTTTACAGACTTAAAACTGTAATGTGATATTGACAAAATAAGATTGTGTAAATATCCAAACCTGCTTATAGACCATACTGCAGTATTTCTACATGACGAAATTCAGTGGATAGTTGTGGATGAGGTATTCAGAAATATTAGCACCATTAAAAGTACTGAACTCAAAATTACATCAAAGTAAAAACAAGCAGTAGTAACAAAAGTAAAAGTAAATACGCAGATACCGTCATCATTATGTTCCACTAATATTTACATGTAATTAACTGACATATAAGGCAGCACTTTAATATACTATAAAGTACAAGTATCCTAAATGAATGAAAAAACATTATTTATAATTAGATTTAGATGTTTGAGCATAGATCGTAAGTACTTTTCATCTCTGCTTATGGATATGATGAGAAGCAATCATTATCAGTTTAAATCCTCTATAACATTAAAAAAATGGTTGTCACTGTAATGGAGATTTTTACTTCAGTTGTTCTGCATTCTTACATTCTAAATATATAGTCCATATTTATTCGTGAACTGCAGAACACTGAATTTAAAATGGTTTTACAGGCAGTCAAACGTTGTCCTTATAGTTTGCAAGGGTTTTCCCTCCTCTCCTCTCCTCTCCTCTCCTCCTGGTCAGTGTGTAC